>RBNI01001400.1:0-22623 GCA_003990745.1 Jimgerdemannia flammicorona | reverse complement strand
ATTTTTTTTTTATTATTTTTTTATTATGAAACAAGTAGATAATAGAGGAATAGTTTAGAGTGAGATGAGATGCTATTATGGTGGATATGAAGATCGGTGGTAAAAGGTCAAGCAGTAGAAAATAATAAACTTATGTGAATTTTTACAATGGAACAAGAAAACAGAATAAAGTATTTTCTGAAGTACGATATAATAGATCTGTAACCTGCCCTCAGCACCACAGTACATGGCGGTCTTTATTCAAAAATTGAGAACAAAGTTCGGGTAAACAAATATATGGAGCTAACCTCAGAATTCCAGAATTAGAATGATACATAAGTACCCAGACCTTGCTCCAATCCAAATAAAAGTCCGAATCAGGCTTCATCGATCTATATATATAATAGGCCATTAAAACCCTGATATAGAAACTATCGGGAAAAGGTACCAGACACATGATCTAATGTTACACATACAATAAACAAATACTAAAAATGGAACTAGACCAAAATATATTACATGTTATCACGTGATTGTTACTTATAGGTTTAAAAACCTAAAAATCATCAACACTCGAAGGCACAGATGTTAGGCCTAGAGCCTTGTAACTGGAGTGGAGTAGAACCTTGGCACCGGAGTGAGCGAAGCAAGTGGAGGTAGACAGGCACCACAGAGTGTAGGTATATAGGCATCAGGCCTAGAGCCTTACACTGGAGGTTGTCCAGTGATTTTTCACATTTTTAAACATTATGTATATGGTACATATGGGTGATGCGGCCTTCAAGGAGGATTTAGAGCGAAGCTGGTATTTGAAACAGCATTAAGAACAGTAAAACCGTTCTTCTAGGTGATGATTAGTCATCAGGCAGTTGCAGGGAAACCAAAATGGAGCAAAGTAGTATATAGAGTCTTGTTGGGCTGTTGATATAGCCATCAGGCCATGTCATATTGGATGACAAGCAATGGGAGAGGAAAAGCAGAGTGGGGGATAGGAGGGTGGAAAATAAGGGGAGGGGTGAGAAGTGAAGTTCGGACCTCAAGCCAATCAACCAAACTCAATTGAGTGGTTATAACATCAACAAGGTATCCTTTCTTATGAACCAGGAACTCAGCCAAAGACCAATACTCATCAAGCCAATTATGGCAAGATGAGCAGAGTAGCAAAAGGTGGCAGGCCTCATTTATAATATATAGACAAAGTATCTTCCTAAGATAATTGCTCAACCAGTCGACAAACTGAGTATTATGCAAAAATTTGACAAAGCGGTCTGTGCAGAATGGTGTGACTTGGATTTCCAGGTCTAAGTAATAGTATAGTCTGGCAGACAAAACTTCCCATTCGATACAATAATGTGGAGGATATATAGTATTAAAAATTGAGGTCAAGTCTATAATTATGGGGTAAAGATAATAAGATCATCAATATACTGGTAGAACTTTAGCCCAGTAGTGATGGCTCAGCTAAGCAGATGATCAGGTGCTTGCAAGGCATGCAATTTATGAGCAAAGCCAATAAGATTGGTAAGATCTGGAGCACAATTAGTGTCCATAGTAATACTAGTTACAGAGCAGAAGGAATCAATGGCAGATGTAAATGTCATATGAGTCATGACTATACAGACAAGGCCAAGAATGGCTTCAAGTGGTAAAGAGCCAGAGGGGAAGACCACCGTCAATAAAAAAGTAAGACAGTCAATGTACTTATCTAATGTGATCCTAGTGTAGAAGGTGGCAAAATTCCCAGTAGTGACATAGTTGCAATCTGACACATCTAGGTAATCTGATTGAACCAATTGTAGCAGTTCAAGTATATCACATAGAGGTGAATAATACAAGTAACTCACATTATAGTGCAGATGGGCTAACCACAAGCAGAGAAAGCAAGATAGAAAATATGAAATCTCGGTTGTAGGAGAGTTAAAAGTACCAATGATAGGGTGCCATGCCATGCATGCCCCTTTATATACCTTGGGCAGCATATGAAACATGGGTAGCTTGCAATTGTTAGTCTCCATAAGGTGTTCCTAAATCGGCATACAACTTTGGTCACTAATGCAGAACTCAAGTAGACTAAGCAGGTCTAGCCTCACTGATTCCTTAATGTTATCAATCATAGAGAAATCATTCACGTACGCAGGATCGTGAAGGAGGGACTAAAGACCATCGAGATATAGAGTGTATGGAATTACGGTGAACCTCAGATTTTTGTCGGTAAGACAGACTGTAAAGTCAGCATGAGTATGGATGCCTTTGAGAAGACAATGGAACTTCTTCAGTACAAGTGTGCCGGACACATTCATTGAGGGTCAGACAGCTTGATTTAATACAGTACTCATATAGAGTATAATTTGCATATTTTCCATATAGTGCAGCAGTCACCATTTAGATGGCACCCAGGTGGAGATCTCTGAGACATCATCGGGATTACTCATAGAGATCCAGAAGGTGGCAAGGTTGAGATGCCATTGAAACGATGACAACAAAATCGGGTCAATGGTGCTATTCATTAATGCCGACCCGGGGAGAACAAACTTAGGGCCAAAGTTCAGCATATATGTAAGCTTGGGAGTAAGCCAAGGCAGAGGTATATTAGTAACAAAGCTTTTCTTGGTAAACATCCAAAACTGAGAGACGAAAAACTGACTTAAGCGAGAACCGGAAAGAGAAGACACAAAGGCAAAATCCTCAATTGGTGTCAAGGCTACTACTCTATATAGAATGGGGACATCAGGGCCAAACCATGCTGCTGAGAAGTCATATGAGACTTCTGGGCTGGGGATCTCTAGTTTTTTAATACTAGAGAGCAGACATCATTGGCATTATACCAGACAATATGATGTTTGGTAGCAGTACACTTGTTGCACTATGGCACAAATGCTCTGATAGTGCTCTTAGATGAGCAGCTCGAAGTCGACGAGTGGCTGGTCCTGGTAGAAGTAGAGGAAATAGATGGGGAAGGTAAAGCCTTATACACTCGCTTGACCTCTTTTACAGAACCCACTATCTCAGCAGGAGCTAGGGGGCAAGGACCCCGGTGGGCCTTTGTAGGTACACTAAGGCATCCAGAACAGCAATGGCAGTTCAGCATGATAGAGGCCAAAGTTGCACTCACTACCTTCACCTTTCTCGCAGCCCCTGCAGATGCGGCGGTAGAGGATAGGGGGGTGGGGACACTCTTTTTCAGTCAGGCAGAACCAGTGGCAGCAGATGCAAATGTGCATTTGACACCTGGAGTAATGATCTCGGGGTGATTCCCAAGCTCCTCAACCATGGCTTTGCAGACAGTAGTGGAAATCCCATCTTGCAGAGAGGAGGACATGGGGACAGTCAGGTGGACAGCAGTGGTAGCGGCTTTGGCAGCAGTAGCAGTGGCAAAACAGTAAGATTGATATATGATAATGTCAAAACCTCGAAGGAGGAACAAGATAGTTCTTGCTCATTCAGAGGTAGAAACAGTATAAACATTCTTATACAGTCTCTGAGTGGTATCTTCAGGAATCCCAAATAATATGAGGGATTCAGATGACACACTTATGGCTTTATCGATTTTAGTATGCTAGTCCTTAGCATACTGAGCAGCGGTGACATTAGTGGTCATAGCAGCCTCGGCCGTGGCCATGGTATGGCACTTGGCTTCTGCCAAGGTAGTAGCAAGGGCAGTGTCATGCTGCTTCTCAGAAAGGAGAGCAATTGAAGCAGCTACCTTCTTGGAAGGAGTAAACTTCCAGTCAGCAACTTGGGCCTGTAGAAATTCGACATGATGTTCCTTTGCAGTGATGACCTCAAGGGTGGAAAGCACTCTGGTACAAGCAGCATAGAAGAGAACAGAGACCTCGGCAGATGCAGTGGTGACATAGGCTGTCAGGTTATCGAACTCTGCCAAATTGGTGAAGGAAGCAGGGAGGATGACAGCATCACCATCTATATTCATATTGTCAATTTTTTCAAGTATCAGCAGTCCCAAAGGACTTGATTACATTCATATTGTCTGTTATATTGTGTATTATGAAATGAGTAGATAATAGAGGAATAGTTTAGAGTGAGATGAGATACTATTACAGCAGATATAAAGATCGGTGGTAAAAGGTCAAACAGTAGAAAATGATAAGCTTATGTGAATTTTCACGATGGAACAAGGAAACAGAATAAAGTATTTTCCAAAGTAAGGTGTAATAGATCTGCAACCCACCCTCGGCACCACAGTATGTGGTGGTCTTTATTCAAAAATTGAGAATAAAGTTTGGGTAAACAAATACATGGAGCTAACCCCAGAATTCCAGAATTAGAATGGTGCATAAGTACCCAGACCTTGCCCCAATCTAAACAAAAGTCTGAATCAGGCTTTATCGATCTACACACATGATAGGCCATTAAAAACCTGATATAGAAACAATCGGGAAAAGGTACTGAACACGTGATCTAATATTACACATATAATAAACAAATTCTAAAAACAGAATTAGACCAATGACGTATCATGTGTTGTTACATGATTGTCACTTATAGGTTTAAAAACCTAAAAATCATTGGCACTCGAAGGTGCAGATATTAGGCCTAGAGCCTCATGACTGGAGCAGAGTAAAGCCTCAGCACCAGAGCGAGTGAAGCGAGCAGAAGTAGACAGGCATCACAGAGCATAGATATGCAGGCGTCAGGCCAAGAGCCTCATACCAGAGGTTGTTCAGTGATTTTTCATGTTTTTAAACCTATAAGTAACAATCACATGACAATACATGACACGTCATTGGTCTAGTTCTGTTTTTAGCATTTGTTTATTATATGTATAACATTAGATCATGTGTCTAGTACCTTTTCCCAATTGTTTCTATATCGGGTTTTTAATGGCCTGTCATGTGTGTAGATCGATGAAGCCTGATTCAGACTTTTGTTTAGATTAGAGCAAGGTCTGGGTACTTATGCACTGTTCTAATTCCAGAATTCTGAGGTTAGCTCTATGTATTTGTTTATCTGAACTTTGTTTTCAATTTTTGAATAAAGACCACCACGTACTGTAGTACCAAGGGTGGGTTGCAGATCTATTGCATCTTGCTTCGGAAAACACTTTATTCTGTTTCCTTATTCTATTGTGAAAATTCATATAAGCTTATCATTTTCTACTGCTTGACCTTTTACCACTGATCTTTATATCCACCATAACAGCATCTCATCTCACTCTAAACTATTCCTCTATTATCTACTCGTTTCATAATACACAACATGACAGATAATATGAATATAGATAGCAATACTACTATCCCCCTTACTTTCTTTGCCAATTTGGCAGAGTTCGACAATCTGGCAGCCTATGTCACCACCACATCTGCCAAGGTCCCTGTTCTCTTCTGTGCTACTTGCACTGGAGTGCTTTTCACCCTTGAGGTCATCGCTACAAAGGAATGCTGTACCGAATTCCTGCGGGCCCAAGTTGCTGACTAGAAGTTTACTCCTTCCAAGAAGGTAGCTGCTTCGATTGCCCTCCTTCCTGAGGAGCAGTATGATGTTGTCCTTGCTACTGCCTCGGCAGAAGCCAAGCACTACGCCATGGCCACGGTCGAGGCTGCCATGACCACCAATGTTGCTGCCACCCAGTACGCTAAGGACTAGCATGCTAAAATTGACAAAGCCATGAGTGTGTCATCTGAATCCCTTGCATTCTTTGGGATTCCTGAAGACACCACTCAGAGACTGTATAAGAATGTTTACACCATTTCTACCTCTGAATGAGCAAGGACTATCTTGTTCCTCCTCCAAGATTTTGATATTATCATGTGTCAATCTTGCCATCTTGCTACTGCCACTACTGCTAAAGCCACTGCCGCTGCTATCTGCCCAACTGTCCCTATGTCCTCCTCCCTGCAAGATGGGATTTCTACCACTGCCTGCAAAGCCATAGTCAAGAAGCTTGGAAATCGCCCCAAGATCATTACTCTGGATATCAAATGCACATTTGCATCTGCTGCCACTAGTTCTGTAACTGAAAAAGAGTATCCCCACCTCCCTACCCTCTACTGCTGTATCTGCAGGGGCTGCAGGAAAGGCGAAGATGGTGAGCACGACTTTGGCCTCTGCCATGCCAAACTGTCATAGCTGTTCTGGATGCCTTGGTGTATCTACAAAGGCCCACTGGGGTCCTTGCCCCCTAGCCTCTGCCGAGATAGTGGGTTCTGTAAAAGAGGTCAAGTGAGCATATAAGGCTTTGCCTTCTCTGTCTATTTCCTCTACTTTTACTGAGACCAGCCACTTGTCGACTTTGAGCTACTCATTTAAGAGCACCATCAGAGTATTTGTACCATAGTGCAATAAGTATACTACCACCAAATATCATGTTGTCTGGCATAATGCTAGCAACATCTGCCCTCTAGCATCAAAAAACTAGAGGTCCCTAGCCCAGAAGTCTCATATGACTTCCCAGCAGTGTGGTTTGGCCCTGATGTCCCCATTCCATATAAGGTAGTGGTCTCAACACCAATTGAGAATTTTGCCTTCATGTCTTCTCTTCTTGGTTCTCGCTTAAGTCAGTTTTTTGTCCCTTGGTTTTGGATGTTTACCGAAGAGGGCTTTGTTATCAATATACCTCTACCTTGGCTTACCCCCAAGCTTATGTATATGCTGAACTTTGGTTCTAAGTTTGTTCTCCCCAGGTCGGTATCAATGGATAGCACCATTGATCTGATTTCATTGTCATCATTCCAACAGTGTCTTGACCTTGCCACCTTCTAGACCTCTATGGGTAATCCTGATGATGTCCCAGAGATCTCCGCCTGGGTGCCATCTAAATGGCAACTGCCATACTGTATGGAAAATATGCAAATTATGCTCTATATGAGTGCTATGTTAAATCAAGCTGTCCGACTCTCAACAAATGTATCTGGTATACTTGTACCGAAGAAGTTCTATTGCCTTCTCAAAGGTGTCCATACTCATGCTGACTTTACAGTCTGTCTTACTAACAAAAATCTAAGGTTTACTGTAATTCCATGTACTCTATATCTTGACAGTCTTCGGTCTCTCCTTCATAATTCTACATACATAAATGATTTCTCTATAATTGATAACATTAAGGAATCAGTAAGGCTAGACCTGCTTGGTCTATTTGAGTTCTGTATCAGTGACTGAAGTTGTATGCTGATTTGGGAATACCTTATAGAGCCTAATGATTGCAAGCTACCCATGTTTCATGTACTGCCCAAGGTATACAAAGGGGCATGCATGGCATGGTGCCCTATCATTGGTGCTTTTAACTCTCCTATGACTGAGATTTCACATTTCCTATCTTGCTTTCTCCATCTATGGTCAGCCCATCTGTACCATAATGTGGGTTACTCACATTATTCACCTCTACGTGATATGCTCAAACTGCTACAATTGATTCAATCAGATTACCTAGATATGTCAGATTGTAACTATATTACTACTGGGGATTTTGCTGCCTTCTACACTAGGATCACATTAGATGAGTGCATTGACTGCCTCACTTTTTTTGTTAATGGTGGTCTTCTCCTCTGGCTCTTTACTGCTTGAAGTTATTCTCGACCTTGTCCATATAGTTATAACTCATATGACGTTCACATCTGCCATCAGTTCCTTCTGCTCTATGACTGGTATTGCTATGGGCACTAATTGTACTCCGGATCTTACCAATCTTATTGGCTTTGCTTATGAATTGCATGCCTTGCAAGCATCTAATCATCTGCTTAGCTGAGCCATCACTATCAGGCTAAAGTTCTGCTGGTATATTGATGATCTTATTGTATTTACACCTGTGATTATGGACTTGGCCTCAATTTTTGGTGCTATGTATCCTCTGCATCATCATATTGAATAGGAAGTCTTATCTACCGAACCATGTCATTACTTAGACCTGGAAATCTGAGTCACACCATTCTGCACAGGTTACTTTGCCAAATTTCCATATAGTACTCAGTTTGTCAATTAGTTGAGCAATAATTCTAGGAAGACACTTTGTCTATACATTATAAATAAGATCCGCTGCCTTTTGCTACTCTGCTCATCTTACCGTAATTGGCTTGATGAGTATTAGTCTTTGGCCGAGTTCCTGGTTCACAGGAAAGGATACCCTGTTGATGTTGTAACTACTCAATTGAGTTTGGTTGATTGGCTTAAGGTCCAAACTTCACTTCTCACCCCTCTTCTTATTTTCCACCCCCCTATCCCCTACTCTGCTTTTCCTCCCCCATTGCTTGTCATCCAATATGACACAGCCTGATGGCTACATCAACAGCCCGACAAGACTCTATATACCACTTTGCTCTATTTTAGTTTCCCTATAACTGCCTGATGACCAATCATTGCCCAGAAGAATGGTTTTACTGTTCTTAATGCTGTTTCAAATACCAGCTTTGCTTTAAGTTCTCCTTGAAGGCTGCATCATCCGTACATACCGTGCAATGTTTAAAAATATGAAAAATCACCAAATAACCTCTGGCATGAGGCTTTAGACCTGATGCCTGTATACCTATACTCCATGACACCTGTCTACCTCCACTCGCTTCACTTGCTCCAGTACCGAGACTCTACTCCACTCTGGTCACAAGGCTCTAGGCCTGATGTCTGTGCCTTCAGATACTGATGATTTTTAGGTTTTTAAACCTATAAGTGACAATTACATGATAATACGTGATACGTCGTTGGTCTAGTTCTGTTTTTAGCATTTGTTTATTGTATGTGTAATATTAGATCACATGTCTGGTATCTTTTCCTGATTGTTTCTATATTGGGTTTTTAATGGCCTATCACATGTATAGATCGATGAAGCCTAATTCAGACTTTTGTTTGAATCAGGGCAAGGTCTGGGTACTTATGCACCATTCTAATTCTGGAATTCTGGGGTTAGCTCTATGTATTTGTTTATCCGAACTTTGTTCTCAATTTTTGAATAAAGACTGCTATATACTATAGTACTGAGAGTGGGTTGCAGATCTATTACACCTTGCTTCAGAAAACACTTTATTCCATTTTCTTATTCTATTGTGAAAATTCACATAAGCTTATCATTTTCTACTGCTTGACCTTTTACTGCCAATCTTCATATTCACCATAACAGCATCTCATCTTGCTCTAAACTATTTCTCTATTATCTACTCATTTCATAATAAAAAATAAAATAAAATAAAAATAAAAATAAATAAAAAAATAAAAAAAAAGTCTCTTCATTTAAATAGCAGAGATGATTTTGATTTCTTGATAATTGGTATCTTTCTAGGGTATTAGGGTGATCTTTCTATCTTCATAGATCAGATTAATCTTGTTGGTCCTCCAGTTGATGTTTTGGTTATGTGGCTTTTTCTAGAATAATATCTTGTCCTAGGAGATCTATGATACTGAAGTCTAACTTCTCTTGATATTTATCAATTCTGAGCAAGATATCTTCACAGATCTTAGTCAGTAATATAGTCTTACTATCATCAAAGATAATACTCCTTTTCTCAGTAGTAGTTAGTTTGCTTTGAGCTCTAATCCTCTTAGCAGTCTTGGTGCTGATATAGTTTCCAGTAATACTACTATTAAGTAAGATATTGACATTCTGTCTGTAAACTTAGCCTGTAAACTTAATGCAACTGTCTTTTTTCTTAATAGTATTGAGCTCTTCATTTTCATTATTGTCTCAGTTGCTATCAGTCTCCTCAAAGTCAGTTTTTTTCTATCCTTTATAAGAAGGGTTATCTTGTTTGAACTCCTCAGTCTATTGGGCTTAATGTCTTTCAGAGTTGATTTTGAAGACTTTGGAGAGACATGCATAGTATTCACTAACATATTTCATACAGTACATTCATATAGAATGAGAGTATTATCTACATAGTGTATAATTATCTGCAATTCTTTTATACCAGTTTTCATTATCTTCCTTCATAATAGTGACCTTTTGACTAGGAGGTTTATTGGTTGATCTAAATCCTTTCTTATTATGGTCTATCTGGGAGAGCTCAGAGACTTCTTTAATAGTGAGATCTTGATGGATTTCTTCAATGATTGCTTGAGCAATTCTTTGACCAGTTTTGACTTCAAATGAGGTATCTCTAAAATTTTGCAAGATGACATAGATTTTACCAGTAAATCTTTAGTCAACTACTCCTCCTCCTAGCCCAATATTGAATTCTTTGGCCAGGCTGCTTCACTCAGCAAGGCAGATATATGTTCCTTT
The DNA here is from genome assembly GCA_003990745.1 of Jimgerdemannia flammicorona. Classification (NCBI taxonomy): domain Eukaryota; kingdom Fungi; phylum Mucoromycota; class Endogonomycetes; order Endogonales; family Endogonaceae; genus Jimgerdemannia; species Jimgerdemannia flammicorona. The sequence continues at coordinate 12,482 of RBNI01001400.1, read as the reverse complement.
GAGGACTTATATTGCAATCCTTATTTGCCAGCTCCTTTCTCCACTATCTTACTAGTCATAAGGTTTAGTGGGCAACCTTCCAAGTCCCCTTTCTCCTATTATTGCTCCCTCTACCTCAAGTTGGTTTGCTGTGCCTGCATGGGCATGGTGGGAGGAGGGCAATGGTGATGAGTTGCCTCTTTATCAGTGTCAGATCGGTGTCTTCTCCACTTTTTCATGGTTTCTGATGTCTTCGGCTGCATCTGAAGTGCATCCATTTTGGTGTGGCACCTTCTTCCTTTTGCCATCACCAATAAGGTGCTGTCTTGGTGTGTCTTGGGCTACGTAGGGAGTCAGCCGACCTTGGGTGTCAAGTGCTCAGTGTAGGTTACCTGCAGGTCCTTGGTGCCTGTGGTGGGGCCCTCTGACTTTGGCGAGCTTCCCAGCAAGTGCAGTTCTGGCATAGGTGACTGTTTTTCAGGTGTTGTCAGGATAGGAGGGGAGATGGCCATCACAGATAGGAGGATGGGCGATTACGGTGAACCAGTGGGGTACCAGGCTGAGGGTAGTCATCAGGGCTGGGGCAGACAATATTTTGGTGGGGCTTTTCAATTGGCTGGTAGGGGGTGGGGTGGTGCAGGGGCCGGCATCCTGGCTGTACCCAACTGGAACCAGGAGCTGATGCGGCAATGTGATCAAGGCCTGCAGGCTTGGGGAGTGGGACCTTCCTCATTTGGCAGTACCTGACTGGAACCGGGAGCTGACATGGTAATGTGATTGAGGCCCACAGGCTTGGGGAGTGAGAGTGGGGTCTCTTCAGCCCTAGCTCATGTGTAAGTCCTTTGAGGAAGGTGCTGCATGTAAGTCCTTTACTCACTCACTTTGAATCTACTTTGCTCTCTATTAGTTGGTTGGGGGGTTTTTTTCTTTGCCTTGGGCTTTCTTTTGGGGTTCGGGGGGCTATTCTTTATTCAGTCCCAGCACTGCTAGATCCGACACTGTAAGCGCACAACCTCCAAGCCACCAAAATCACACGTCACCCTCTTAACAAGCCACTGAAATAGCACGTGACCTCTGAACAAATCTGGAAATCACCTGTACAATTATGAAGCTAAGTCAAACAAAAGTCACAGTACACAAAGCTGAGTCAATACGAAGTCACAGAACACAAGATTCATATAAATGGAATCTTACTAATCAAGAACAAATGCATATATACTGAGCCCCGAGATATGTCAAAGTAGAACCAAACAAATAACAACCACAACTTCCAAATACACAAACATGACCACCAAGATCTACAACCACATCTGCGCTGACATTTGGAATACCATTATCAATCGAGCCATACCCCCTCTGCCCCTCATAAATATCCATAGCCTAGCACTCCTCTACTTTGTGGAAGCCTGATGGAACATCCTGAATATGCTTAATGAGGCCCACCAGATCGGACAAATCTCAAGCTACTACCAGATCGGCCACCTCCTGGAAGACATAGTCGAACACCACCATGATACAGACATTACCCAGATGTCTCAACACCAGAAGCTCATTACCTGCAAACATCAAGAACTCTTCTATGAGTACAGCACCTTTATTCCCCACCTCCAAGTTACTACCAGCAAAATGGTTGCTACCCTGTCCTATGGCCAAATCAATGACATGATACAAGAACTTAACCACAAGTATCTTGAGTACGTTGAAACCACAGACAGAACCTTTCCACACCCCAATGACCACATCCTGCAAATGCCCCAAGTTGGATATGCCATAAAGGACATCTACGATATAATCCACTTCGACAAGGATGAAGCAGAAGACAATGATCTCTCTGATACTGACATGACCTCAAGCCGAGGATCTCTATCAACTCTGATCACACTGCCAACTTTGCTGATGAACTTACAACAGTTCATAACTGCCTATGAGACTTATTGGGACAATAACTACTGGCATGAATACTAACCTGCATTCACCCCTGATTACTTCAACTATAATGAAGAGACCGGAGAACACAATCTGTACCTTCAGACAACCCTCGAAGTTGAACCAACAACTCCACCACCTGAGTACGAGCGACATGAACCACAGCCATCAGCTTACTACAACCCTGCGACTCATAGTGCTATAACCTATAGAAGGTATGCAGACAGTGAATCCAATGAAAGCGAAAACAATGTACTCCCCCTTCACCCACCAATACCTTATCCAGCATATGATACAGACAATGCTATCCTGTGGGATGGAGATGAAGTTCCAATGTATTATTACCTCAGCCAACAAGGAGAAGTAATCCATGAACCACTCTTCCTAGATGACTACTTCATCAGAGATAATGTCATCGATGGTGATATCATCGAAGACTATCCAGACAGTGCCTAAACCTATAAATAGCTTAGCAGTCATAGTATAGTTAGATTAGCCTTGTACGATGTGACTGTGAACTGACTCAGCAGTCAGATGATCTCTTGATATATCAGATCACTCTTGTACTACGTGACTGCATTCCGACTCAGCAAAGTACTTAGTGCTACATCCATATCTAGCATAGTCCAGATAGCCTCTCACTAGTATAAATACCCCCTCTCCCAAACCTCAGAATCTCAGACTCAAATACACAAGAACATTTCTAAGCACTTTCCCATAATATCCCTTTATACAACTACTCCTAGTATAGTAATATCATGAATAGTGAATAAACCTATTTAATAACCCACAAACCACTCTTAAGTAAATCCGCTCCCCGTTAGGTCCTACTCCTAACCCCGTTATGAAATTTCCTAATTGGGTATTGACTGCAGCAATACGCTGATTCAACTAAGCTAGTCTTAGTTTCTTGAACTTCCTGAAATATGGAAAATCCTGAACATCCAGAACTAGTCTGAAAAAGGACTTTGGTTGAGACGTCAATCTGATCTTGAAATCAATAAGCATAGAGGATGTACTCCATATGAAATTGATCTTGACCATAAGAAAACGGTCTTCCAGAATATCCTGAACTTCTAGAAAACCCTTCCAGAACTATATAATGGTTACCCTAAAAAGCAACCCTCTTACAACTTGGTAGCAGTGGTTTACAATCCAATTCCGCTTCAAGATGCTTCCTCACCCCGCTACAAACCCCTTTGCAAATTCCTACAAGTTGGTATAAAGCCCAACCTCTGAACTGGAATTTATCCTGAACCATCTAACAATCTGGAGAGAATTGAACCTGATATACAAGGACAATTTGACCTCCACATCTGTAACAAGTGGGACAAACTTCATTCAAAGAAAGAAGTACTCCGATTAAACCAGCAAATAGGCAAAACCCTATTCACCAAACTCCTTGCACTACACCCAGCAAGTCAAGACGAAGAAGGTCTTATAGAAGCCTTCTTTACTCTTCTCAACAAAAGTTTTGTCAGCTCTACAAATCTGAGCAACCTTGGACAACCAGCAGCAGTCTTTCTAGCCTTAGTTTCTCATGAAGCCCAAGTCTCTATAGCCAAGTGGCTCAACTCTACTGACTTTCACCATACCAGAACCAGGACCGCGTTATACTACCGATTCCAGAACAGCAAGGCCCACCATATTCTTAAGGAAGAAGTAAGAGAAACCCTTCATCAACTACCTAATCCCGAACCTGAAGCAGGCCCTGCTATAGCTCTACCTGAATCTGAAACCAATACCGAATCAGAACTTGACTTTGAATTAAGTTCATCTGAAATCAGATATACAACTGATTCTGTCTACTTTAACACCGAGCAAACCCAAGTACATGGGGACCAAACTGAAGAGGAGGAGAAGTATCTCAGTGAATTCGATCCCAGATACACCACCAAAGGAGACGTATCTCCATCAGGACAGAACACACCTACACAGCAACAGACAGCTATCTAACAAGCCCTTACTCCAGACCTACAACTATTACTCCAGCAACTTACACAGACCCAAAGAACCCCATCACACTCTGCACCAGTACCTCAAGTAGTACCAGTAACACCACTACTAGCAGTCCAACCACCTCTAGTAAACAATATGGCAAACCAACAGATTCTAGACCTCATAGCCCTGGTAGCCATAATGGCAGCAACCATTACTGCCTTAGCCGAACAGACCTGACCTACAAAAAATCTGAGTCTACTTACCTTCAATGGTACTGCACAAGAAGTCCAAAGCTTCGTTAATGTAGTTGACACCAACTTCGAAGCCAATCAATGGACCAATGAGCGAGTCGCTGACCGAGTTCTGACAAAAAATCAAGACCACACTCTGGAACAACTCTTTGCTACCACTACAGCCTATGTCCACCAAGTTGTTATATTCTTCTGAGGACCTGCTGAAGAATAGTAGCGAACTCTTTCTGAAAAACCCCTCACATGGGACACCTGACCTGCAGTAGTTGCTCAGAATGCAGCAAATAATGCCCCAGGATATGGAGCCTATCCTGCAGCCCCTGGACTTAAACAACTCATGATTGCTCAATATCACAGCGAAACCATGATTACTGAATCTCGAGTAAAACTCTGCAACCTCAAATTCAATATATATGGCAAGAAGGAATTCAAAACCTTCTGTACAAAACTCAAGTCACTCCTGAACACTGTTGGCCTAGGATATATTGCCAATGATGAAGCATGAAATGGTACAAGAGCAGATTATCTATTTGATGCCCTGCCTGAATAGCTTACTAGAAAAATCTGAGAACAAGGATGCCTAGTTGGTTGTGACCACCAACAATGGTGTCTGGCAAGAATCAAGACTATGGTCAAGTGGATTCTAACAGCTGGACCCATTCTGCCCCAAAGACAATTCAACAATAAGGAAAAGACTTAGACCAAGAAAAAAGAACCCAAGCATGAAGTATCCCAAGCTCCCTCAACATTCACTTCGTGGATACCCAGAAATCATGAACCCACCCAGCCGAGTATCTTCAAGAAACTCACTGAAGGCGAAAGGAATGAACTTAGAAGAAGCAGAGCATGCTTCTATTACCGAAAGACAGGACACATGGCCAGTGTCTGCCCTAACCGAAAATCCCGAATAACAACATGAGCAACTGTTACCACTCTGCACCACCTCAACAATCTGACCACCAGAATACTAGACTTTGTCAAGTTAAGACAAACTGCTAAGGCCCCAACCAAAGGAAGTCAAAAAGCAGCTAGATATGACCTGTATGCAGCCGAAGAAGCTACAGTCTCTAACCGAGAAGTCAAGCAAGTCTACACAGGAATCAGTATCCAAATTCCTGAAGGACATGTTGGAAAAATATGCTGTTACAGCAGCCTAGCATTGAAAGGACTCTCAGTAGAAGGAGGAGTCATTGACGAAGATTACACAGGTGAAATTATTGTCCTTATTCGAAACCACAGTTGGACACCCTTCAAGATTCCTATTGGATTCTATATTACCCAGATCCTATTCGAAAAAATTGAGTCAAACCTGACAGTCAAGGAAGTCCCTGAACTACTGCCCACCATCTGAGGATCCAAAGGATTTGGTTTATCAAACAAGGCCCCAGCCTAATCTACTATGAACAAAGAAGAACAATTCTACAAGAAAATTGAAGATGGATATATACCAAGTGGCTGATGCCCCCATGGCATTAGAATGTACTCCTCTCGAATGATTGATGATTGCTTCTCTTGTGTCAATGAACTGGCTCAAAGAAGAACCAATAGAAAGAAAGCTCCTACAACCAAAATCACCACCATTGGATCAGACAAACTGCTTACACTTAAAGCCTTTGTCAATTGAGCACCTGTCAAGATCATGATAGACAGTGGTGCCTCAGATAACTTCATCAATAAAGAAATAGCCAACAGACTCAAGGTCTTCACCTCTCCGGTACAACAAACTCAAGCAGTTGCTACAGCTGATAGAACCTTATATGTCATTAGCAAGGAAGTCTACAATCTACCCTTCCAAATTAGTGACTATCGAGTACATGTTACCCTTCAGATCATACCACTCCCTGACAATGAAATCATTCTTGGAACTCCATGGTTAAAACAAGAGAACCCCATGATCGATTGGGTAAACCACTCTCTGACCATCAAGAAAGGACGCCACAACTTCAAACTGTAAGGCAAAAAGGACCCACTCAACTCTAGTGACCCTGGACCAAAGATCACCCACATCAACAAGCTACAACTCAAGAAATTGAGTAAGAAATGCCCTCTCTTTGCTATCTCCATTCATCTATTCAAAGGAGAACCCAAGAACTCTGAAGAAGACTTTTCCAAAGTTGACAGCCATATCAGACCACTACTTCAGAAATTCTGAGATATATTCCCGAAAAAACTCCCAAAAGGCCTACCTCCCAAATGAGCAGTGGACCATGCCATCAAGACTATTCCAGATGCCAAGCCAGCCTTCAAGTCAATCTACCACATGTCTCCGAGAGAAATTGATGCACTCAAGAAAGAAATTGATAACTCCTGGAACAAGGATTCATCAGACCCAGTGTATCACCCTATGGTGCACCAGTCCTCTTTGTTGTCAAGAAAGGAGGAGACCTGCGAATGTACATTGATTACCATGACCTCAACGAACAGACCATCAAGAACTATTACCCACTACTCAGAATTGATGAAATATTCGATAGGCTTACCAATCCACAATTCATAAGCTCTTTTGATCTATGAAATGGTTACTGGCAAATTGCCATGAAAGAAGAAGACATCTACAAGACAGCCTTCTGAACTCACTATGGACATTTCGAATTCCTGGTTATACCCTTTAGCTTAACTAATGCTCCTGCAACCTTCCAGACACTGATGAATACCATTCTGCATCCATACCTGGACAAATTTGTTGTTGTCTATATTGACGATATCCTAGTCTTCAGCAAAACCCTGGAGGAACATCTCAAACACCTTGAACTAGTACTACTAAAACTCCGAGAAAACAGACTTTTTGCAAAACTCAACAAGTGTGAATTTCTCCTGAAAGAAATCCAATTCCTTGGACACATTGTCACATCAAATAGAATCAAAGTGAACCCCAGCAAAATCTCCACAATCAAAGATTAGCCCAGACCCAAGAAGCTGAAAGACCTCCAGTTATTCCTGGGATTAGCAAACTATTATAGATGATTTGTTGCCAACTTCGCCAAAATCACCACTGCCCTTACCCAAATAATCAAGCATAGTAAGAAAGAAAAACAGCCCTGGACCACAAAACAAGAGAAGGACTTCAACAATCTTGTAAATTGGGGACCCAAACAAGATACTGCCTTCCAAGCACTGAAGGATGCTTTGATAACTACTCCAGTACTTCAAGTGGCAAATCCTGCCCTATCATATGAAGTTACTACTGATGCCTCTGACCTAGCCCTTGGAGCAGTACTTATGCAAGAAGGACACCCTGTGGCCTATCACTCCTGTAAGTTCAATGATGCCGAAATCAACTATGCAACTCACAAGAAGGAAATGTTAGCCATCATAGACACTCTGATCAAATAGCGACCATACCTAGAAGGAGCACACTTCACTGTATTGACTGACTACAAGTCATTAGTCAACATCAAGACCCAGGCTACCCTTTCTTGAAAACAAGCCAGATGGATGAAAGTCCTTACCAACTTTGACTATGAAATCCAGTACCACTCTGGCAAGGAAAACATTATTGCCAATGCAATCTCCAGACCACTCATTGAAGAAGTTATCCAAACTCTCACCCTGGTTACAAACTCCATCATAGAACAAATTATCACAGTATGTGTTGATGATAAGGAAGCTCAAGTACTCCGAGAAATCCTGAACAGTAATAATGCTGACAAGCATACCTGGTGCAATCAATACCAACTCAAGGACAATGCTATCTACTATAAGGACAGATTGTATGTTCCAAACAACTGAGACCTCTGAAGGACTATCCTATTTGAATGTCATGATGCCCCTACAGCTGGACATTTAGGATTTGATAAATGCTATGAAGTTATCTCCTGAAACTTCTATTGGCCTCGCATGGCAGATCAGCTCAAAACCTACATCACTTCCTGTGATGCCTGCCAATGCAACAAGTCCTCAATGCTAGCAAAACCTGGTCTACTCCACCCTATCCCAGTACCATCTGCTAATTGGGAACAAGTCTCTATAGACTTCATCATACAACTACCCCGAACCAAGAATAGAAAAGATGCAATTATTGTCTTTGTGGACTATCTCAGCAAACAAGCTCACTTTGTACCAACCACCACCACTGCAACAGCACCAGACATAGCTACACTCTTGTTTGACAATATCTTCCACTATCATGGTCTTCCTAAGATCATTGTTAGTAACCAAGACCCGAAATTCACCAGCCATTTTTGGAAAGCCCTCTATGTGCACCTTGGAATGAAACTTGTACTATCTACAGCCTTTCACCCCGAAACTGATGGCCAAACTGAAAGAATGAACCAAACTCTAGAACAAATGCTAAGAAACTATGTTTCCTACAGACAAGATGATTGGCATGAACACCTCACTACAGTCAAGTTTGTCTATAATAACAGTAAGCAAGCCTCTCTTGGAATGATCCCATTCTTCGCCAACACTGGACAAAACCCAAACACTCCTCTGACACTCATCCAAACCACTGAAGAATCCTCTACAATTGAAGCTGTTGAAGAATTCTTACTCCGAATGCATAATCTAAGCCAGATTGCAATTGAGAATTTATCGCAAGCTCAAGAACAACAGTTACAGTATGTTAACCAACATCACTGAGAAGAAACCTTCAATATTGGAGAAAAAGTTCTATTAGACATCTGAGGATACCGAGTTGACAACCTCAAGTACAGACCATCTATAAAGCTAAATAGCAAGTTCATTGGACCATTTGAAGTCATTTTACAAGTCTCTCCAACCTCCTACAAATTGGTACTACTGGACACTATTAAGATTCACCCAGTCTTCAATGTCCAATGTCTCAAGTGATACAATGACAATAATGATGAACTATTCCCGAACCGAACTATGAAACCACCTGCATCTGTTATTATTAATGATCAGGAAGAATATGAAGTTAAACAAATCCTCAACAGATGTGGCCACAAGAACCACCCTGAGTATCTCATTAAATGGAAAGATTATCTGATCCATGATGCAACATGAAAACCTAAGACCAATCTCCAGAATGCTACTGACTTAGTTCAGGAATATGATTCCTTGAACAACTGAAATCTGAATACTCCTGCACCATCAGTACATAATATATATTATCCTCCTGAATATTATAATTACCACGAACATAATCAAGAACTCAGCAAGACAGAACAAAAGAATACTGACCCTCTGGAAAAATAGCAAAACTGAAAGCAAGCCTATTCTTCCCATACCACTGGTGGGAAATGAGACATAGATATCTAAAAAGATTCCTTAGAGGAAATTCTCCAGCAGTGAATAATGTCAGAATCACTTCTGGTGTATGGCATTAAACACATGACCCTTTAACGTATGAATCCAATGTGTTAGGCAACTATACTATGAGTATGCCACTTTCTGAAAAAATGGACTTTACTAGACTTTTGGCCTCCCAAACAGTGTAATGACACTAGAACAAAATTAGAAGGCCCCGACGAGGACGTTGAAAGCTAAGAAGGGGAGAGTTGTAAGCGCACAACCTCTAAGCCACCAAAATCACATGTCACCCTCTTAACAAGCCACTGAAATAGCACATGACCTCTGAACAAATCTGGAAATCACCTGCATGATCATGAAGCTGAGTCAAACAAAAGTCACAGTGCACAAAGCTGAGTCAATGCGAAGTCACAGAACACAAGATTCATACAAACAGAATCTTACCAATCAAGAACAAATGCATATATACTGAGCCCCGAGATACGTCGAAGCAGAACCAAACAAATAACAACCACAACTTCCAAATATACAAATATGACCACCGAGATCTACAACCGCATCTATGCTGATATTTGGAATACCATTGTCAATTAAGCCATACCCCCTCTGTCCCTCATGAATATCCATAGCCTAGCACCCCTCTACTTTGTGGAAGCCTGATGGAATGCTCTGAACATGCTTAATGAGGCCCACCAGATCAGACAAATCTCAAGCTACTACTAGATTGGCCGCCTCCTGGAAGATATGGTCGAATACCACTATGATACAGACATTACCCAGATGTCTCAACACCAGAAGCTCATTGCCCACAAACACTGAGAACTCTTCTATGAGTATAGCACCTTTATTCTCCACCTCCGAGTTACTACCAGTGAAATGGTTGCTACCCTGTCCTACGGTCAAATCGATGATATGATACAAGAACTCAACCACAAGTATCTTGAGTATGTTGAAACCACAGACAGAACCTTCCCGCACCCTGATGACCACATCCTGCAAATGCCCCAAGTTGGATATGCCATGAAGGACATCTACGATATAATCCACTTTGACGAGGATGAAGCAGAAGATAATGATCCCTCTGATGCCGATATGACCTCAAGCCAAGGATCTCTACCAACTCTGATCACACCACCAACTTTGCCGATGAACTTACAACAGTTCATAACTGCCTATGAGACTTATTGGGACAATGACCACTGGCACGAATACAAACCTGCATTCACTCCTGATTACTTTAACTACAATGAAGAGACTAGAGAACACAATCTGTACCTTCAGACAACTCTCGAAGTTGAACCAACAACTCTACTACCTGAGTACGAGTGACATGAACCACAACTGCCAGCTTACTATAACTCTGCAACTCATAGTACTATAACCTATAGAAGGTATGCAGACAGTGAATCTGATGAAAGTGAAAACAATGCACCCCCCCTTCACCCACTAATACCTTATCCAACATACGATACAGATGATGCTATCCTGTGAGACGGAGATGAAGTTCCAATATATTATTACCTCAGCCAACAAGGAGAAGTAATCTGTGAACTACTCTTCCTAGATGACTACTTTATTAGAGATGATGTCATCAATGGTGATGTCATCAAAGACTATCCAGACAGTGCCTAAACCTATAAATAGCTTAGCAGCCATAGTATAGTTAGATTAGCCTTATACGACATGACTGTGAACTGACTCAGCAGTCAGACGATCTCTTGATATGTCAGATCACTCTTGTACTACATGACTGCATTCTGACTCAGCAAAGCACTTAGTGCTACATCCATATCTAGCATAGTCCAGATAGCCCCTCACTAGTATAAATACCCCCTCCCCCAGACCTCAGAATCTCAGACTCAAATACATAAGAACATTTCTAAGTACTTCTCCACAATATCCCTTTACACAACTACTTCTAGTATAGTAATATCATGAATAGCGAATAAACCTATTTAATAATCCACAAACTACTCTTAAGTAAATCCACTCCCTGTTAGGTCCTACTCCTAACTCTATCATGAAATTTCCTAATTGGGTATTGACTGCAGCAATACGCTGATTCAACTAAGCTGGTCTTAGTTTCTTGAACTTCCTGAAATATGGAAAATCCTGAACATCCAGAACTAGTCTGAAAAAGGACTTTGGTTGAGATGTCAATCTGATCTTGAAATCAATAAGCATAGAGGATGTACTCCATATGAAATTGATCTTGACCATAAGAAAACGGTCTTCCAGAATATTCTGAACTTCCAGAAAACCCTTCCAGAACTATGTAACAGTTACTCTAAAAAGCAACCCTCTTACAGATGCGTAGATATGCTCTCGCATGTAAACAATGATCCAGCTCTGGTGAGCAGACAAGTCTAGTCTATGTCATGGGGGTCAACATAGCCAGTATTCGACAGGCATAGCTGGAGCGGTGTCTTTTAAGAGTCTTATTCTTTGCTATACACAGACTGAATTTATCTTGGAATTCAGGTTTAATGAGTTTACTTAAGTCTTTGGAGATTTATATACCAGTCTCAGTTCTGGCAGAAGTTAGCTAGGAGTTTAGTCAGAAATACTAGAATCACTTAGATATTATTACTAAGACTTAGAGGAATGTATGTATGTGGGGGGAACTTGATTCTTATATCAAGGACTGAACTAAAACTGCTTTATTTTGGATAGAAACTAGGGGGTATTTATATAAGTTGGGTTGCAATTTCTGACTAAGTATAAGTGACTAATTTAGTAACTATAGTGAGGTTTGTGATTGTGACCTTTGTCAGGTAGTTTGTGGTAAAAAACACTTTATGATCAGAACCTTAATTACTAGGAAATGATCAGCTGCTATGGCAATAGTTGCTATAGCACTAATTGTTAGAAATAAGCTAAATATCATTTTTCGCATTTTTTCACATTGTTTGTTACATTCATCATTTATAATATTATATGTTATACTTGATTATATGATGTTATTGCTTGCCAGGTCATATGATTGCTCATCATATAATTGCTCATTGCATCTCATCTATTCACTTATTCATTCTTAGTGCTCCGAACGAGTCAATCCGGATGGGATTCGGATGGATTCGAATCCCATCCGGATCAACTCGGATGGGATTCGAATCCCATCCGGATGGATTCGAATCAGATTCGAATCGGATTCGAATCGGCATTGTTTTG
>RBNI01001399.1:0-22625 GCA_003990745.1 Jimgerdemannia flammicorona | reverse complement strand
TGATAATATAATAAGTTTAGTTAATATGATGATATATATAAGTACAAGTATATTAAGCAAGTATAAGTACATTAAGTAAGTATAAGAGTGTTAAGCAAGTACAAGTGTATTAAGCAAGTGCAAGTACATTATATAAGTATAAAAGTGTAAAGCCAATTAGATAAAGAATTTCATTTTAGACTAGTATATTTTATAGTTATAAACTTACTAATAAACTTACTGTAAAATATTATACTTCAAATCCTTCTCTACTTTTTAAATCTAATATAAATATGAAGCTTTTTTACTCATATTATAATCTAAGTACAAATCTGCCTCAGGATTGACTTGACATATCTGCAAGATGTATAATGTACTTACATAATATCAGAATGATAAGTCTATCCTTAAATTTTCAGTTTATCAAGATTTTAGCAACTTTAATATTATACTACTATTGTCTATAAATCATCTACAGTTCATGATTTAACCTTAAATTCTATATATATTTTAAGTTTGAGTAATCTATATAAACAAACTTGATAGATTTTAGATAATTATGCTAAGTGTTGTAACAGTGATCTCAGAATTATGATATTAGCATAAGAGATAGCCTTTCCTTGCAAGCTACTAGATTGAAGCATAAGAAGATCATATGGTATGACTCACTCAGGCTATAAGATGAACAATGATAACTAACTATGAGTCATTGGGACCACAATATAAACATCTTGAGGAATATAAAAGAAGGATTAAGGAACCACAGTAGCAGTAACTCAACAAGACCCACTAATCTCAAAATAGCTCAAAGACTTATCACAAAAAAAATGCCTACTGCTCACCAAACCTCAATATCAAGGAACTACTAAGGCCCCTCAGTCCAGAAAAGAATGTTTCAAGACATCTGAAGAGCCATAAGGACTCATACTACAAGGACTTCTAGTGTCAACCTAGGTACTAGTGATCCTTATCATTATATCCTCTACTACTGCAAAATGGAAACAACAATCACTATTGCTACCAAATGCCTCCAGATGTGGCAAGAATATAAAATAAGAAATCTTTCTGCTGGGAATTTCCTCAAGCCAGCCCTCAAGAGCTATAAGATGCCACTCCTATAGATATATGTAAAATAAGGACAGCCAAGAAGATTAATCAGATCTTCAGGCATGCACCATAGTCAATCTCTAACTTAGAGTATACTAGAGTCTCAGACTTTAGGGATCTGTCAGTCTATCATATCAATACACTAGAAGCTATGGTAGCTACAGAGGTCCAGTCTACTATTACTCTCAATAGTGATGAGATAAAAGAGTTCTGGTATTCCATCCTCCAGAATAATTCAGATCAGTTCTTGCAAGGATTGATCTCAGTATTCTAAGGTCCTAGCATCCAGGTTAGACCTCTCTAAGACCCCACATTTATTTCTTATTTTATGGAAGAGAATATTATAGATTGGAGAGCCCCTGTCACTACTAAATATAATGATATCATTGGTAATGATGTCATCCCATATGATATATGTGAAATGTGCAATCTATATAATGAGATAGATGAAATGTTTGCAGATCTCATCTCCTTCAGCAATGATGAGGATGAAGCCCTTATGGTCCTAAACATTCTGCTTTAAAGTTCTTGGTGATACTGAATTCTGCCAGCATCCTTTTCCTGTATAACAGTTAATCCTTCTACTAGTATTCTGATCTTATGTGACTCAGAATTCTTCCAGCATCCTTTTTCTGTACTACTGAATTCTACCAGTACTCTGAACTTGTACAACCATCTGTATCAATACTGGAATCTATACTGATAACTGTAGTTTTCCAACAGCTCCTTTCTTCGCTACCTTACTGGTCACAAGGTTTGGTAGGTGACCTTCCAAGTCCCCTTTCCCCTATTATTACCCCCTCTACCTTGGGTTGGTTTGCTGTACCTGCAGGGGTATGGTGGGAGGAGGGCAATAGTGATGAGTTGCCCCTTTATCAGTGTCAGATCAGTGCTTCCTCTACTTTTTTGCAGATTCTGGTACCTTCGGCTATATCTAAGGTGTACCCGTTTTGGTGTGGTGCCTTCTTCCTTTTGCCATCGCCAACAAGGAGTTGTCTTGGTGTGTCTTGGGCTACATAGGGAGTCAGCCAACCTTGGGCATCAAGTGCTCAGTATAGGTTACCTACAGGTCCTCGGTACCTGTGGTGGGGCCCTCTGGCTTTGGCGAGCTTTCCGGCGAGCATGGTTCTGACATAGGTGACTGTTTTTTGGATGTTGTCAGGATAGGAGGGGAGATGGCCATCACAGATAGGAGAAAGGGCGATAATGGTGGACCAGTAGGGTGCCAGGCTGGGGGCAGTCATCAGAGCTGGGGCAGGTGCTGCTTCAGTGGGGCCTTTTGATTGGTGTGGCATAGTTAGGTGGTAGGTATCACTCTCGGCTTCTTTTGGCGGTCAGCGGGGTTGGGCCCCAGTTGTCAGGGGGGGTCAGGGGGCCTAAGGCTACCCATTTCAGATATCTTGGCTGCACTCAACTGGAACCAGGAGCTGATATGGCAACATGATTGAGGCCCACAGGCTTGAGTAGTGGAGTATTGGGGGTTTCCTCCCACCTTACGTGTAAGTCCTTTACTCACCTTGACTGGGAGAACCAGGCCCTACCTATTATATTGTGCTTTGATGAGGGTTTTTCTTTGCCTGTCATTCTCTTTGGGGTGGCAGGGGCTATTCTATTCGGCTCAGACATGGCCTTGTACATATGTTGGGTTCTTGGGCATGTACTTTCAGTCATTAGTATATGGTTGGATTCCCCTGGTGGTAGGGAGAGCATGGTGCACAGAATGAGGTGTGGGCCAACATAGGCTCTGCTGCACCTGGCATGGTTGAGCTGCTGGACAATAGCTAGCCTAGGTTAAATGGGAGGGCAGTGCTTGGTGGGTGGTGGGGGAGGGTTTTGGCCTATATAGTCTAGGTTCTCTTCTAATAAAAATCCATGAGACATGAGTCTGTTAAAAAAAAAAAAAAAAAAAAAAAAAAAAGAGGAGATTGGTGACACTGATGATGAAGAATACTATGAGGAGTCTGAATTCTACTCTGTTACTGAAGATGCCAGAACCCAGTCCAAGCCCTATGATAAGAAGAGCAACTGCAAGCCAGTTGGAAGACTGAAGAAGACCCCAGCTATCATTATTCAAAGTAAGACCCAACCCAAGGAGATTGATCAAGATATGGAGTTATATAAAGCTGCCTACCAAATCATTGAAGGCACTACTCTAGTCTCAGGATAAAGTGAAAGCAAGAAGAAACAGAAGCTGTGCAAGACTAAGATCTAGCAGTATAATATCTACAAGGATCTCAAAGAACAGAAGGTCAATGCTACTTTTGGACAACTAGCTGAAGTCTCTGCTTTCAGATAGCAGTTGAGAGTAAGACTTACAATCACTGTTAAGAACTAAGATTATAAGATCATAGAAGCTCACAATATATAAAAAAATGATCAAGAAGACTCAGGAGAAGAATCTGAAGACTAGTGCAAGACATCAGCCTATATTCTATATCAGATTGAAGATTGTATCTTTGATACCATCATTGATACTGGTGCTAGAGGATGCCTTATGAGCAAGAAGACAATTGACTGCCTAGGCTGAGACATTGAAGAGTCCACCAAGATGGTCTATGTTACAGCAGATAGTACATGAGCTACCCTCCTTGGCAAAATCTGAGAAGTCCCCATCAAGATAGGAGGAGCTACCATCTCAGTAAATGTGATTATTATAAGCACCACCAACTATAACATCCTTATTGGCAACTAATGGTTTCACAAGATCAAGGCCATTATTGACCTCAATGTTCAGAAGATGCAGATCAACTATAGAGAAAGAAAGGTATGAGTCTCTATCAATGTCTACAAAGGAGTTCTATCAGACATAGAGGAAGGAGATAAAGAGGACACAGAAGTCTTCATATACTCAGTGAACAAGAATAAGAACAAGATACCCAAGCTCACAGATGAGCAGTAGTACAACAAGATCATTGATAGCTATGCCCCTCAAGGAAGATGCCCCTATGGTACTAGAATGTACTACTCTGAACACCTGAATGACTACTGGTTTTATATCAGTGAAGTCAGAAAAATCCACTAACAGAAGCATGAGTAAGAAGCTGCTGAAGCAAAAAGGAAAGCCAAAGAAGATGACCAGCCCCCAGAGCTTCAAGCTGACAGTGATGATGAGGAGAAACAAGAACCAGACATCACCCTCAAGGTCAAGAAGTTTCACCCTAAAGCCAAGATCCCAGAATACAAGACTGAAGGAGCTATAAGAATGGATCTTACTAGCATTCAAGATACTACCCTTGAACCACAGACCACTACTCTACTTGGTATTGAAATTGGAGTCAAGTTGCTAGAGAACTATACCAGAATTATCAAGACTAGGAGCAGTCTGGTCAAAAGTGAAATCACAGTTGAAGGAAGAGTAATTGATTCTGATTACACTGGCAAGATCTTCCTTATAGTCAGGAATCATAACTCCACTACCCCATTCAAAGTCAAGAAGTATGACAGGATTGGCCAGATGCTAATCCATAAAATCAAGAAGCCCAAGACCACTGAAGCCATTGAACTCATCAAGACCAAGAGAGGAGAACAAGGCTTTGGATCTACTGGAAGAGGAGTCTATACTGTAACTAAGATTACTGAACTTGAGCACAAGAAATACAAGAACCAGAACAAGCACACATATACCATTGGAGAAAACTTTCCTCTTAAAGAACAACTTCTCAAGATCCTGTACCAGAATGAAGGAGTACTTACTACAGACTTTAGGAATATCCACAATCAAGAACCCAAGTACTACTATGAAGTTGACACCAGTAATATCAAGCCCATCTACCAGAAAGCCAGATCTATACCATCTGTCTACAGAGAATGGCTGCAAACAGAACTCAGGAAAATGGAAGAAGCCAGAATCATTAAGCAAGCTATCAGTCTCTGAGCTTCACCTATTGTCCTTGCCTCAAAGAAAGGAAGCAAGCCTGGAGAGTTTGCTCCAAGACTCTGTATTGAATACAGGAAGCTCAATACAATTACCAAGAAAAATAGGCAGCTCTTGCCAAATATTCAAGAAATCCTTACCACACTTGGAAGTGAAGCCAAATACTACACCACTTTGGATCTGTTCTCAGGCTTCCATCAGATTGGTCTCACTCAAGATACTAGTGAGAAATCAGCCTTCATCACACCTGATGCCACCTATATCTACCTGTAAATGCTATTTAGAATGTGCAATGCCCCAGCAAGTTTTCAGCAAATAATGAACAGAGTCTTCAGCAATGAAATTGGAAAATGGCTCTTTGTTTATATTGATAATATGATCATCTTCAGCAATACTATATAGGAATATATCAACTATATACAGCTAGCCCTCAAGAAGCTTAAGGAGTATGGCCTCTATATTAAGCCCAAGAAGTGCAAGTTTGTAGCTCAGGAAATTGCCTACCTAGGATACCTCATCAACCAGACCAGAATCCACACAGACCCTATAAAGATTGAGGCTATTGCAGCCTACCCAAGACCCAGAACAACTACAGAAGTCTATGCCTTCCTTGGACTGGCCTCCTACTACAGAAGATTTATTAAAGAATACTCTAACATTACAGTATCTATCTATGAGCTACTGAAGAAGGAGACTAAATTCAAATGGACCAAGAAATGCCAAGAAATCTTCAATAAACTCAAGACCAGATTGACCCAAGCACCCATCCTCAGAAGACCAGATTGGAACCTAAAGTTCATCCTGCAGACAGATGCAAGTACTATAGGACTTAGAGCAGTTCTAGCTCAGAAGAAAGATGGATATGAATATGTCATATTCTATGCAAGACAAGGTATCTGTGGAGCAGAGCAGAACAGAACTACAAATCATGTAAGCTCAAATGCTTAGCAGTAGTTTGAGCAGTAGACAAGTTCTACTACTATCTAGCTGGAAAATACTTCACTATTCAAATAGACCATTCTGCTCTTGCCTGGCTATTCCACACTCTGAACTCTAAAGAAATATATACCAGATAGATCTACAGGCTATAAGAGTATGACTGTACTATCAAGCACCACCCAGGAAGAACTAATACCAATACTGATGCACTCTCAAGGACACCCCAAAATACCCCCATTAAGACTATTCAACATAAATAAGAAGTTATACTATGGATTAATCAGCTACCTCAGGCAGTAGAAGATACCCAACTACCTCAAACCCTGGACAATCACCATCATCAACCAGACTTGGAAACAGTTTGAACTAGACAATACCACACTCAGAAAAGAAGAAAAGCTTATAATATCTGAATATAAGAAGTATTAAGTAATGAAGAAAGTATACAAACAAGACCACCTAGGAGGAATCCATATATATAACAAGATAAGAAAAACTATATAGTGATCCAAGATAGAAGAAGATCTGTACCAATTTGTCAAAGAGTGTGATAAGTGCCAAAAACAGAAATAAGATCAGCAAGACCAGGCACCCAGGTCATCAAGAATTGAGCCTATCCTCTTTCACCACATTGCAATAGATATCATTGGGCCACTACCAGTAACACTATTAGGAAATCACTATATTATAGTTATTGTAGACCTCTTTACCAAATAGATAGAAGCAGGAGCATTACAGGAAGCCAATGCTCTCTCTATAGCTGACTTCCTGTACTGAGAAATCATCCACCACTACAAGACACCAAAGCAAATCACCACAGACTGCAGCACAGAATTTGTCAATGGATTCTATGAGATAATGTATCAGAAATACAAGATTCAGCACATCAAGACCACCACATACCACTCTCAAGGAAATGGACAAACAGAGAGAACCAACAAGACCCTCAAGAACATTCTGGTGAAGATCTCAGACACATACAAGAATTGGAATAACTACCTCCCAACTGCCCTCTCTATCCTATGAGATATATGATCACAGAGTACACACTTTACCCCAAGAGAACTACTCTTCAGAGAAGAAAATTATGATAGAACCTCAGCCATAAATCTAGACCTAACTTAGAGATAGGTTAACTCAGAAATCCAGAGACTACATCAAATCAGAAAGAAGGCTGAAGATTACATTATCAAGTCACAAGTACTGATAAGGAAGAATGCAGAAAAGAATTATAAGACCCTGGAATCTATCCAAATTAGAGAAAAGGTCCTACTGTATCGAAATATGATAAAAGCCTCATGGTCATGAAAACTAGAGCCCAAATGGAAAGGACTCTTCTATGTGCAAGATATCAAGGGAACTACCTTCTGGCTTAGAAAACTCTTAGAGACCATACTGCCTACTATAGTATATAGAAATAGATTCAAGAAGTACTACAAATCTATACAAGAGAAGTAAAACATAATGACTACCCACAAGGTTCTAGTCTGTGAATTGTAACAGCATATCCCATAACCAGCAGGCAATCTGTCTGGACCATTCTCTAAGGAATATGGTATCAGTAACTACTCATCTATGAGACTTTCAAAGCTAGAGGAGTTTGAACCATCAACTGATTGGTCAAGATCAGAATCAGGCTCTTGCTCTACATGAAGAGAGTGACCCTTCACCATTATGCCAAAATACATAGGGAAGATACCAGCCCATAAATATCACTTTTTGACCCCCTACTAGAGATTATGGAATTAGCAAATTTTTCAGGACTGGATCAATGAATAAGGATATTCAAGAAGATCCTTATTCAGGAGGAAGATGTAATGGTGATCTCAGAATGATGATATCAGCACAAGAGACAGCAATTCCTTACAAGCTACCAGATTAGAGTACAAGAAGATCATATGGTATGACTCACCCAGGCTACAAGATGAGTAATAATGATAAACTATGAGTCATTGAGACCATAATACAAACATCTTGAGAAATATAAAAGAAGGATCAAGGAACCACAGTAGCAGCAACTCAAGAAGACCCACTAATCCTGAAATAGCTCAAATATTTATTATAAACAAAATGCCTGCTGCTTGCCAAACCTCAAGATCAAGGAACCACCAAGGTCTCTCAGTTCAGGAAAGGATATTCTAAGACATCTGAAGAGCCATAAGGACCCACACCACAAGGACTCCTAGTGTCAACCTGGGTACTAGTAACTCTTATCATTATATCTTCTACTACTACAAGATGGAAATAAGAATCACTATTGCTACTGAATGCCTCTAGATATAGCAAGAATATGAAATAGGAAATCTCCTCTGCCAGGAATTCCCTCAAGCCAGCCCTCAAGAGCTACAAGATACCACTCTCCTAGATATATATAGAATAAGGACAGTCAAGAAGATTCATCAGATCTTCAGGCATGCACCATGGTTGATCTCTAACTTAAAGTATACTAGAGTCTCAGACTTATCTGTCAGTCTGTCATATCAATGTACTAGAAGCCATGGTAGCTACAGAGGTCCAGTCTACTATCACTCTCAATAGTGATAAGATAGAAGAGTTCTGGTATCCTATCCTTCAGGACAACCTAGATCAGTTTCTGTAAGGATTGATCTCAGCATTCTAAGGCCCCAGCATCTAGGTTAGACCTCCCCAAGACCCAACATTTGTTCCTTATTTTGTAGAAGAGAACCTCATAGACTAGAGAGTCCCAGATCTCCTTACTCTTCCCACTACTGCTGAACATGATGATGCTATCAGCAATGATATCATCTCATATAATATATGCAAAATACATAACATATGTGAAATGTACAAGCTATATAATGAGACAGATGAAATATTCACAGATCTCATCTCCTTCAGCAATGATGAGGATAAAGCCCCTATAGTTCTAAACTTTCTGCTCTAAGTTCTTAGTGATACCGAATTCTGCTAGCATTCTTTTCTTATATAACAGTTAATTCTTCTACTGGTATTCTGATCTTATATAACTCAGAATTCTTCCAGCATCCTTTTCCTGTATACTGAATTCTACCAGCATCCTGAACTTGTACAACCATCTGTACCAATACTAGAATCTGTACTAACAACTGTAGTTTTCTGTATTCTAGTATTTTATTTGGTTATTGGAATTTATATTTAGCTTTATATCTTAGCAACCATTGAATTATATTTTGTATAAATACTCCTCTTATTTCCTTTGAAATAAAGTTAGTTTCTCTTAGTACAATTTATACAATTTCTTGCAAGCAATCTAAAGAGATAACAAGATAGTTTAAAGATAAGAATTTTGAGAACTATAAGACCTTAGGAAGGCACTCCAATAAGAACTTGCTTATAACAAACTTGAGTTAGTCTAAGAGATATATCTTGAAGAAAATCTGACATATTTGAAGAACTCAGTAACCACTATATGACAATATATACAAATATATATATATAAATATATATATATACAAATATACAGAAATACATATACAAATATATAAATATACATATCAACAGATCAGTCTTCAATAGTTTATAGTACTGATGATACTTCAAGTCAAACATCTTTGATAGTTTTATAATTTCCATGAAATCCTCATTCTAAAATCTAGTAATATTATACTAAGCCTGGAGATAATGTTATTTGTTGTGGAATGTGGAAGTTTGGAGAGAGAAGCTAACTATTTATTGCTAATTCTTACGTGCTTTTACGCGTCGCAATTAATGATGTTTACATGATGACGTAGTCAAGGAAGGCTGCGCCACCATATATCGAGTTGTAACCTACATATTTCAATACTCCCACTCAACGAGATATGCAAATAAAATTCCCAAACTGCAATACTAAGCTATAACTACTGCAAATCTTGCTGTAGTGTTCAGACCGCTATCTAGAAACCGAAAAACATTCGAATTGCCTGCTTGAAGCTCGAAAAATAGGTTGAAAAGTAGAGATGTGAACATTCGTAGATGAGCAATGTTGGTAGAAATCTGCAATATAGCGATCAATGTTAAGAAGCTTGCTGTCATCCTATTATCCTATCTTATCCCGAATTGTCCTTAATTACCAGCGTAGAGTCCCGTAATACCCATTCCTTGCACGCATAAGTCAAACTTTGCCTTTGGAAGGGCTTTAGTCAATGAATCCGCCGTCATATATTCTGTTGGGGTGTATTCAAGGTGTATAGTGCCGTTTTCCATGCATTCACGTATAAAATGATGCTGTATGTCAATGTGTTTCGTTCTGGCATGATGTATAGGGTTCTTCGCCAAAGCAATCGTTGATTGGTTATCTTGCTGGAGTAGCGTAGAGTGCCATTGTTCGTATCCTAGCTCCTTTAACAGTTCTCGAAGCCAGATAGCCTCCTTTGTTGCCGTTGACAATGCTTGATATTCCGCTTGCGTAGAGGATATTACCACTGAAGGTTGCTTATGCGTTTGCCACGAAATGGCTCCGTTGTTTACTTTAAAGATGTATCCGGTCGTAGACCTTCTGTCATCTAAGTCGCCAGCCCAATCGGCATCACAAGAACCGAATAGGCGTATAGTACTCCCACTTTGCCCATTATCACTGCCCAAACTGAGCATATAGTCCGCGGTTCCTTTGATATACCTGAAAATTCGCTTGATTGCCGTCCAATGGCTATTGTCATAGCATGAAGAATACTGCGCCGCTTTGTTTACTGCAAAAGAGATATCAGGTCTCGTCCCTTGCATAAGATACATGAGGGATCCCACGGCTTGTCGATAGGGGATATCGTTTCCCTCAGGCATAGTGTCAGACTTCTTTAGTTTCACGAATGTTTCCATAGGTGTCCTGACTGGTTTGCATTCACTCATCCCGAATCGCTCGAGAATATTTCGAATATATGTGGCTTGCATTAGGTGTATAGCGCGCTCGCGCCTGTTACGTATAATCGATATTCCAAGGAGATAGGACGCTTCACCTAAGTCCGTCATTTTGAATTCCTGGCGTAGTGCAGCCTTTACGTCGTTGATTTCACTTGCCATTCTGACTAAAATAATATCGTCAACCCAAATTACCAGGTATACCGTTCCTGAGGATGTATGTCAGGTGTATATGCATGAATCAGCTTCACAACACTTGAATCTGTTGTCTAGAAGATATCTATCGATCTTTCGATTCCACAACCTTGCCACTTGCTTGATTCCGTAGAGCCCTTTGCATAATTTACATACGAGCTCATTTCCGTCATTGTCGTATAGTTTGTATCCTTGTGGTAGAAGAACATATAG
Source organism: Jimgerdemannia flammicorona (assembly GCA_003990745.1). Classification (NCBI taxonomy): domain Eukaryota; kingdom Fungi; phylum Mucoromycota; class Endogonomycetes; order Endogonales; family Endogonaceae; genus Jimgerdemannia; species Jimgerdemannia flammicorona. The sequence goes on along the minus strand of RBNI01001399.1, from coordinate 11,485 downwards.
TTCAGTATCCACATCTCCAATTAGGAAGGCTGTCTTAACGTCCATTTGATGTATCTCATAGTCATACTTGGCTCCGATCGCAAGAAGTATTCTAAGCGAAGTCAACTTAAATACCGGGGAAAATGTCTCATCGTAGTCTATGCCATAGCCTTGCAAGTACCCCTTTGCTACAAATCGAGCCTTATACCATTCTACATTGCCATTGCTATCGCATTTAATTTTATACACCCATCGGGATCCTATGGCTTGTCAATATGCCGGAAGAGGGACCAAGTCCCACGTGTCATTTTCGATGAGTGAGTTATACTCCTCGTCCATAGCCTTTTTCCACTCCTTCTTATCATTTGAGTGAATGACTTCGTCATAGTGTGCTGGCTCACTGGTCATTGCTATGTAAGCGCATTCGCAGGCGTAGTTCACATGATGTTGTTTGCGACGAGATGACTTGGGTGGGTTCCAGTAATTTCCCAGATCTGCTTGGATTTCGTTATCCATCCCAGATTTGCGCTTCTTCTTACCCTTCGGAAAGGTATCCTCTTCATCATCCTCATCCGTAATTTCCGTTATCCTTGGTTCTTGCAATTTCATTTCTGTTTGAATGGGTTGTGTTTTCGCTAGTGTAGGTCCCAAGGATGTCTTTGGCATAGATGTCGCTGGCTGTACCGTCGAATTCACCGTCGGATTTGAGATAGGAATTTCCACATAAATTTCCTGCTTAGTCTCCTTGAACTGTACATCGCGTGAAATGATCATATGCCGTTTCTGCGGGTTCCAAAGTCTGTATCCCACTCCATCGTATCCAAGGAATATATGCTTATCTACCTTAGGTTCGAACTTGCCTTGGTTGCCACCTTTGTCCAGAACATATGCCTCGCTTCCAAATATGCGTAAGTGTGAAATGTCAGGCTTGGATCCATTCCATAATTCCTCAGGGGTAAGATTGCTGTCGTTCCTGGATTGCTTGCCGGGATCCTTGCTTAGAGCTCGAGAGAAACAACGATTTCAAATATATGCTACTGTATTCACTACTTCCGCCCAAAAGGACTTCAGTAAGCCGGCCGTATTCATCATCGTTCTAGCCATTTCCACTACCATTCGATTGAATCGTTCTGCCACGCCATTTTGCTGAGGTGTATAAGGGGCTGTCGTAGAGTGCTGTATACCGTTCTTCTTCAAGAAGTGTCTGAAACCTTTGTTGATGTATTCTTTGCCATTATCTGAGTGTAGGGTTTGTATTCTACATCCTGTCTCATTCTCCACAGCTGCCTTGAATTCCCGGAATTTGTCAAATGCCTCATTTTTCACCGCAATGAGATATACATGGACTTTGCGTGTATAATCATCAATGAATGTAATAAAATACTTCTTCCTAGAGTGTGATGCCATTCGCATGGGGCCACAAATATCCATATGAATCAAATCGAGAATGCCGGCCGCTCGCTTCGTTCGTTCCTGAAAAGGTTGCCAGGAAGCCTTGTTTGCCGTGCATCCATCGCAAAAGAAATCCGGTGGCGTATAGTCCGGTAAACTGTACACGGACTTGCTCCTTATCATCCATTCCAGGCTCATTTTACTGATATGTCCAAAGCGTTCATGCATTATACGCCAGAAATCCTCTCCTGTCATAGTTGCAGAATATGCGGATGTAGCGCCACTCGGCGTGCTGTTGATTGTGTATAGATTCCCCTTTCTCGATGCGTACATTAACTCCTTATTGTTCTTCAGATTGATTACCGTTACACCGTTCGGGCATATATTTACTCCTCTGTCCCCGCGAGCCATCATCCAGCCTATCGAGAAGAGGTTCTTGCCTATATCTGGAACGTATAGTATGTCCACGAAGGTGCCTGAAGGTTCATCAACATTTCCATGTAGATGTATGCCTACGTTGCCTTTCCCTTGAGCGTAAATGATGTTATTGTCGCCTAGCTTGATAGGTATGGGATGCTCAAACTTCTCGTACGTAGAGAACCACTCCCGGTGAGCCGTCATATGCTGTGTTGCGCCTGAATCCATGAGCCAGACCTCTTCGCTGCATGCATAAGCACTGTTCGGTATATAGCTTACATTTGTGCTGGCACCGACGTTGACGTCACCATTTTTCGCTGTCTGAAAAGTGTTTTGTTGACCAGGATTTGTAGATGTCGAACTGGTGGAATTGCATCTGCAACTGGCGGTTGGTTCCGAATTTCCTCCTATTTCAATGGTTTCTGCATATGGATAGGTTGCCGCTTCTGCGAAGAATAGACCTCTGCCACTGCTGTTCTCGTTGTTGGCGTCCACCGTGTTTGCCTGCCATTGTCCTTGCTGTTGGTCACCCTTTTCCTTCTTCTTGCGGTTACAGTCCTGCTCACGATGTCCACGCTTATTACAGTAAAAGCATTTACCATCGAATTTCTCGCGTTGCTGGCCTTGACCTTTGTTTGGCTTGCCTCGCCCACATGCTCCACCGTAGAATGCTTTCTCGTCATATTCCTCATTGGTGTTGTTGCTGCCTAGCCTTGTTTCCTCGTTTAAAAGGCTTGTGATGACGTGCTTATAATCTGATAATCTGCCAGATTCCCTCATAGCAGCGACAACCATGTTGTATGCTTCGGGAAGGCCTCGTATAAGAGCCAGGACCTTGTCTTCATCCTTGATGGTGTCCACTAGCGTAGATGTAAGGGAATTCACTTGATTCGCCAGCTTGTCGACTCGATTGGCGTAGTCCTGGATGCTCTCCTTGGACTTAATTCGAAGATTGAATAGTTGCGCCTTTAAGTGGAATCTGTTTGATGTGGATGCCTATTGATGGTGATTGCGTAAAATCTTCCAGGCTTCATTCGCCATCATAGCGTTGATTACCAGCTTCATTTGCGTGTTCGAAAGGGTGAACGTAATCTCCCTTAGCGCTTTGCGATCTTTCGTGGCGTCGTATGTCATTACTTGTGCCTGTGGCTTCCAGTAGTCCTCCAAACCGCATTCTTCAAGGAGATTCTTCATATGATACGCCCATATGGCGTAGTCCTTACTGTCAAAGACAGGAATCATCCTCTTTACCGTTGACGTTGGTGCCACTGCCGGAATGTTTGTCGTCATGGAAGCGAAACCCATTCTGGCTGTGTTTGTGTTACCAGGACTTGGCGGCGCGCTGCTAGCACTGCTTGAACTAGTAGCCATTGTATAGCATATATGTAAGAGGGGTGTATTATAGCCACTAAGCGGGGCTCATAACCTGTTGTGGAATGTGGAAGTTTGGAGAGAGAAGCTAACTGTTTATTGCTAATTCTTACGCGCTTTTACGTATCGCAATTAATGACGTTTACATGATGACGTAGTCAAGGAAGGCTGCGCCACCATATATCGAGTTGTAACCTACATATTTCAATATTATTTGTAATTATTGCAGATAAAATATTATAAAAAGAAGATATATTTATAATATAACTAATACTTTTACTTAATACACACATGATGTTATTTCTACTAACTTTTTTATACTATATAGCCAGAAGTTCAAAATTGTTGGTAGTTTAACTTTGAATATATATTAATATATAAAAGACAAATACTCTGACAAAATTAAAAAGAACAAAGAAATAAATAAAATTGATATCCAAGCTGTGGTGTATATATTTATATGATTGCCTGATTATTTTCAAATTAATAACCTTATTTAATCAAAAATATTTAGCCATATTCATTGACAGAATTTTGAAATCAATATATTTACTAGATTATATTTACAGACCAACTATTTATAACTATTGAGAGCAACTAATTACTATCTTTGGCCTCCTCAAGTATAATTTATATCTACTAAGTGTCAATACTATTTTCAAAGATATCCTGGAGGCCTATAGGAAGAAGCATGATAATCTTCACTAGACACTTCAGGAAAAATAAATAATGTAACATAGTGGACACAATCTTTGAAGTATGTCAGATTTCTGTATCTTGAAAACTTGCTCTTCTTCAACTCCACAGAGTCCCTGGGATGCAGGGATGGGTGAGTTCAAAGTGTATCTGCCTGTAGGCTTACTAGTTCTTTTTGCTTTCTCTTTGCTTGAACTATTTCGATCTGAGGTTTATTCATTTGAAGATACTGGGTTATTTATACAAGTTTGCTAGCTACAAGGTGGCTAAGTAGTGAGTCATTTTCTGCAAGTATCGAATCTTTTAACATCTGCTAGGATTTCACTGATTGCAAACATTCTAACATCTCCTAAATCTTTGCGAATATTAAAGTTTCTGCACTTTGCAGAATATGACTGCTATTTATAAGGCTAAACTATATAGGGAATCAGATTCAGGTACTGTGATCAAATGTCTAATTCTCTTATTTCATATTACTAATTTGGATCAGCCATCACATCTTCCTCCTGAATAGGTGATTTGTCTTCGGAGCATCCTATTCACTCAAATTCCCAGGCTTCTACAATTTGTATCTCCTTGAACTGTGCAATTTGTGTCATTATGTTCTTCCAGTGTTGTCTCTTGACATATCCGAAGTCTCCTGGGGTTACTTCCCAAAAGTGGGCTAAGGCTGCTTCATTATCCTTGAATAACTTGTGTACTCTTTTTGCAATCATAATTTGAATGTAGGAGAGCTGACATTCCTTGATCCAGTCTTCTTTTCCCATCTTCAGTTTTGAATTCAGTAGCTGTCCCAACTTAAAGTATTTCTGGAACTCAGTTCAGTTCTGGTGGTCTTAAAATGTGAGATCTGTGATAAGTATGTCTGCACTATACTCTAGATACTGTCAAAGGATTCCTCCATCATTGGTGATTCGGTGGAACACCACTGTCTTTCTATGGCTTGCTGAGCCATACTAGTGATCTTGAGGGCAGCAGCATTACTTCGTTGACTGGTCATGATACTTCTTAAGTCAGTTTTGCTGAATGGTAGTAGAGATGTTGTGCCTGAGAGTTTTTGTAACCAAAAGGTGGTCCCTTTTATATCTTGCACAAGGTAAGGTCCTTCCCACTTAGGCTCCAGCTTTCATGACCATGAAGCTTCTACCATGTTCCTATATACCAGGACTTTGTCTCCTATCTTGATAATCTCCAGGGGCTTGTGAATCTTTTCTACATTATTCTGTTGTAGTGTCTGCACCTTGTTTATGTAATCCTCAGCCTTCTTCCTAATTTGGTGCAGTTTCTATATCTCTGTATCCACTCATTTCCATACAGTATCTCCATTGGATGATAGGGTTCCTTAAGAACTTTCTTCTCTAAACAGTATTTCCTGAGGGGTAAAATGGGTACTTTGTGATCTAATATCTCAAAGGGTGGATAATGCTATTGGCAGATAGTGATCCCAGTTCTCATAGTTATCACAGATCAGCAATAATATTCTTGAGGGTCTTGTTTGTCCTTTCTGCCTGTCCATTTCCTTGAGGGTAATAGGCTGTGGTTCGAATGTGCTGGATCTTGTACTTCTTGTAGAGAACCTCAAAGAACTGATTCATGAATTCTGCTCCTCTGTCTGTAGTTACTTGCATTGGGGTCTTGAACTGGCAGATAATTTCTTTGTGGAAGAAATTGGCGATTGACTGTGCATTGGCTTCCTTGAGGGGTCCTGCTTCTATCTATTTCATAAAAAGGTCTACGATGACAATGATATATCAGTTGCCAGTCAAGGTCAGGGGTAGGGGGCCAATTACATCTATTGCTATGTGGGCAAATGGTATCAGTTCTATGTGTGCTGATTCCGGGGCTTGGTTTCATTGGTCTTGTTTTTGTTTCTGGTATTTGTCACACATTTTGACAAATTGTCTGATATCTTCCTCCATTCCTGGCCACCATATCATTCTTCTTGCCTTATCATATGTATTGGTTCCTCCTAGATGGCTGAGTTTATGTACTGATTTCATTGCTTGCTCCTTCTTGTATTCTGGTATGACTAGTAGTTTTTCTTTCCTCAGTGTTTCTCCATCGGTTTCGAATTGTTTCCATGTCCTGTTGATAATTGTTTGTATCCATTCTTCCAGATGTTGGGGTATCTTTTGCTGTCCCAGATATGTGATGATTCCATAATAGAGCTCCTTATTCATAATTGATTTGTTGGTTAGAGATGTTTCAGAGTGTCTGTGAGAGAGCATCTGCATTGGAATTTGTTCTTCCGGGGTAGTACACAATGGTTACATCATAGGCTTGTAGCTTCATTATCCATCTGGCATAGATTCCTTTGGGTTGTCCAGTTGTCAGTAGCCAGGTGAGAGCTGAGTGGTCCATCTGAATGGTGAAGTGTCTTCTGTCCAGGTAGTAGTGGAACTTTTCCACAGCCCAGATGACTGCAAGACATTCCAACTTGTAGGATTTGTATTCTTTTTCAGCTCCTCGGGTTCCGTGGCTAAGATATATAATGACATACTATTTTTTGTCTTTCTTTTGAGCTAGGACTGCTCCTAGTCTCTGTGCACTTGCATCAGTCTGCAGGATGAATTCTTGAGTCCAATTGGGTCATCTGAGGATGGGTGCCTGGGTCAGTCTGACCTTGAGTTCATCAAATACTTTTTGTTGTCTGCCAGTCTACTGGAACTTGATGTCCTTCTTGTTGAGTTCATAGATTAGACCTGCAATGTTGGAAAATCCTCTAATAAATCTATGATAGTAGGAGGCAAGTCCCATGAAGGCTTGGGCTTCTGTGACAGTGGTGGGCCTTGGGTATGCTGCTACTGCTTGTATTTTGAGGGGGTCCATGTGTGTTCTATCTCGATTGATAATATGGCCTAGGTAGGAGATCTCGATTTCTGCAAACTTGCATTTCTTGGGCTTGATGTATAGGCTGTGCTTTCTCAGACTTTCCATTATCTGCTGTATGTACTGCAGATGTTCCTCAGGTGTCTTGCTATAGATGATTACATCATCAATGTAAACCATCATCCATCTTCCCATATCATAGTGAAAGATTTTGTTCATCATTCACTGGAAGCTTGTTGGTGCATTGCACATCCCAAATAGCATTCGCAGATAGATGTAGGTTCCATCTGGGGTTATGAAGGCTGACTTTTTACTTGCCATTTCTGTGAGTCTGATTTGGTGGAATCCTGAGTATAAGTCCAAGGTGCTGTAGTACTGTGCTTCATCTCCCAGTGTTATAAGGATGTTGCTGATGAGGGGCAGTGGTTGGCGATCTTTCTTGGTAACTGCATTGAGCTTTCTGTAGTCGACACAGAGTCTTGGGGCGAATTCTCCAGGCTTGCTTCCTTTTTTTGGGGCTAGTACAACTGGTGAAGACCAGGGGCTACTGGCTTCCTTGATAATACCAGCTTCTTCCATCTGCTTGATTTCTTCTCTGAGCCATTCCCAGTAGGCTGATGGGACAGGTCTTGCTTTTTGATAAATTGGTTTGGTGTCTCCAGTATCTATCTCATGATAGTAGTGTAGTGTTTTTCCTTTGATATCCTTGAAGTCTATGGTGAGGACATCCTCAAATTCATGGAGTATTTTCTTGAGTTTCTTCTTGAGTGGGAATTTATTTCCAATGGTATAGCTGTGCTTGTTTGTGGTTTCCTCCTTCTTATGCTCCAGTTCAGTGATCTTGGTACTGGCGAAATACTCCTTTTCCTATGGATCTGAATACTTTCTTTCCTCTTTTCATTTCCTCAAACTTTTTGACTTCTATGATCTTTGGTTGTCAGACTGGGAAGATCAACATCTGTGCCAGTTGGTCCTTCTTCTTGATTGGGAATGGAATAGTAGAATTGTGATTCCTAGTGATGAGTAGTATTTCTGTAATATAGTCTGAATCAATAACTCCTCCTTCAATCGTAATTTCACTTCTTGCCAAACTGCTTCTTATCTTGAGGATCCCAATATGATCCTTTGGGATGGTCATCTCCAGGCCGGTTGCAAGTAGAGTAGTTGTCTGGGGTTCAAGTACAGTTTCTTCCACTGTGGCGATATCCATTCCAGCTGCATTTTCTGATTTGTATTCTGGCAGGACTGCATCACAGTGAATCTTCCGGATTTTGACCTTGATTTCTTCTTCGTCATCACTGTCCTCCAGAAGGGCTGGTGGTTCATCATCTTCCTCCTCCTCCTTCTTTTCATCTTTGGCTTATTTCTTGAGAGTCTTCTCTCTTCTTTGGTGGTAGATTTCCTTGATTTTGCTGGTGCACTGATAGCACTCATTGACATGCTCCAAATAGTACATTTGGATCCCATGTGGGCAGACTCCTTATGGTGCATATCTTTCTGAAATCTTCTTGCACCATTCTTCTTTACTCATCCATCCGACTTTCTTCTTCTTTTTCTGTGTAGTCACCATGTAAGCTTCTTCTTGCTCATCTTTCTCCATCTTGGGGAGCACTCCTTTGTTGACATTGATGGGAATTCGCATCTTCTGACCTCGGTAGATAATCTGCATCTTCTGAACATTCAGGTCAATTATTGCTCTGGCTTTGTGAAGCCACTGGTTGCCAATAAGAATGTCATAGTTGGTTGCATTGGTTACTATCACATCCACTGAGATAGTTGCTCCTCCAAACTTGATGGAAACATCTCAGATTTTTCCCAGAGGGGTGGCTCTTGTGCCATCTGCTGTAACAAACACCAACTTGGTTGCTTCTTCAACCTCCTATCCCAGGCGGTCTACTGCCTTCTTGCTGAGGAGGCATCCTCCTACTCCTGTATCTATGATGGCTTCAAAGATTCTGTCTTCGATTTGGCAGATTGTATAGACAGAAGTCTTGCAGTTGTCTTCACTTTCTTCTCCAGAATCTTCTTGAACATTGTTGGCTTCAGTTATCTTCCAACCCTGCTCCTTGGTTGTTTTGGTAAGTCTAAATCTCATTTGCTGTCTGAATGTAGAAATTTCTGCGAGCTGGCCAAAGGTTGCATTGACTTTTTGTTGGCTGAGATCCTTGAAGATATCATACTTAAAAGTCTTGGTTTTGTGAAGCTTCTTCTCCTTTTCTCCTTCACTAGCTGGAGTGGTTCCTCAGATAATATCTTGAACTACCTGCTCGAGCTCTATATCTTGATCCATTTCTTCGGCTTGGCTTTCTGTGGCAATTTCTATCTGTTTTTCCACCGGGTTCTTCTTGGGTCTTCCTGGTAGTCTCTTGTAGGATTCCTTGCGAACATCCTTCTTGGTAGTCTGTGTAGGATAGGCCTTCCATTCTTCATCTGACTCTCCAATTTCCTCAAAGGTAATGATGTTGGTCTGTTCCTTGTTTTTAGTAGCATTGCTCGGCTGGGCCTTGTGCTTAGTTTCACTCATACATTCATATGAGTAGTGGCCTTCTTCTCCACAGCTATAGTAGGTACCTTTCTTCTTATCTGAGGTGGTGGCAAACTTCTGAATCGGGTGGTGATCTCTTCCTCTAATTTCTTTTACTATATCCTCTAGGTGAGCAGTTATTTCAGCAAACTGCTTGGCAAGCTCCTCCATGGGGTCGCTGTTTCTCTACTGCTCTGTAGCTCTCATTTGAGGTGTGTTTCAATTGATCATTGTGGTGGGGATCACACTGATTGCCTTGGGTGCTTCGATTCTGACTCCAGTGACTCTTTCCATTGTGTGGTCTTGTGAATGTCTAGCTATCCAATACCACTGAGCATAGGTGACTTTTTGTGGCAGATCCAGAACTACTGGTGATGAGCGAATAGTTATAGCTATCTCTGAGTGGACTCCTTTCATGAAGCTTACTTTGGCTACTTGATCTCAGATAGCATCAGCATAATCTGCAAGGATTATCTGATATCGGATTCAGGTGTAGAATGTGTTTGGATCCTCACTCATTCCTTGGCATGTTGTGTTGAGCTGATCCTTCAGGGCTTGCTTAATCTTGTCTGTGTAATAGGTGTTTCAGAGCCAGGTCTTCTGTGCTGTCAGTATGGCATTAGCATCATTTCCTGCATGGGTTGCAGCTGTGAATACTGCTCTGGCAGGACCTCATAGGCTGAAGGGCATGAGGGCTACTTGCTGTGCTACTGTCAGGGTTCTTACAGCAGCATACTGCTCGAAATCATTGATGAAGGTAATGATTGATTCATCTGAGGTATATCCATGGAATACTGGTGGTCTCATATCCATCTTGTCTTGGTATCTTGCCTCAGTTTGTATGGTTGTTCAGGTGGTGGCAGTTGTTCATTGTTCAGCTTGAAAGTGAGAGATTTGTCTTAAATTACCAGCCAATGGACACTAAGTTGTAACGTAGCAGATGCTTAACCTTTGAAGTACATCAGATTTCTGTATCTTGAAAACTTGCTCTTCTTCAACTCCGCAGAGTCCTTGGGATACAGGGATGGGTGAGTTCGAAGTGTATCTGCCTGCAGGCTTACTAGTTCTTTTTGCTTTCTCTTTGCTTGAACTATTTTGATCTGAGGTTTATTCACTTGAAGTACTGGGTTATTTATATAAGTTTGCTAGCTATAAGGTGGCTAAGTAGTGAGTCATTTTCTGCAAGTATCAAATCTTTTAACATCTGCTAGAATTTCACTGATTGTAAATATTCTAACATCTTCTAAATCTTTGCGAATGTTAAAGTTTCTGCACTTCGCAGAATATGACTGCTATTTATAAGGCTAAACTATATAGGGAATTGGATTCAGGTACCATGATCAAATGTCTAATTTCCTTGTTTCATGTTACTAATTTGGATCAGCTGTCACAATAAATAAGAGCAATACTGTAAAAATTGTAAGCTAAATTATATATATATATATATATATAAAGAGCTCACCAATTTAATATCACATTCAATAAATAGAATTTGGTAAGCAGAATTTCATTTATGATTAATATATAGATATCCTCCAATATAATTTCATTTCTAGACATTATCAGTCATTAGATTAATCTTGATTAGTAACTTAAATCTCTTATTCTTGACTTCATCAAACTCACTGGTCTTCATTTTGGAGAAAATATTGCAAATACTTTTATTAGTTATATCTAGGAGCTTGGGATCACAACTAAGATAAAAAGAGAGAGCTTGCCATCTGGTTATATTTTGAGAGAAGTCTCAAAACAAAATAGATTTTAATGGTTATTTATTTTTATATAAATTTGCCAACTGAAAATTTCAATTTCAGATTTTGCCCAGTATGACAGACAATGCCACAAATAACTCAATATTTTTCTGAAATTTAGCAGCCAATCTTTAATAGAAAAATATAGCCTTTAGTACAAAAAACTACTATATATATTATCAGGCCCATATACTGAATCTTACTGTTCAGAATTATCTTATATATATAAACAAAATATCCAGAAGTGAAGGAACCCTGAGTATTTTTTCCAAGCTATACAAACTAGCTTTGTTGGTCTGATCATCTCTATAATAATGAGACAAATTTGCTACATAGTATAGAACAATCAGGTTAGTTCTGAAAGAGCTAATATTAGATGTCTGTATATGTTGAAACTTAACATTTGCAATAATCTAGCATAAACTGGAGTTTGCTGTGATATGTACTCTTTTTTCAGTTGGCTGAAGCAAATTATTTCAGATAACTGAGGATTGTTAATTAATTTCAAACCAGATTTTTTTTTTTT
>RBNI01001398.1:0-22635 GCA_003990745.1 Jimgerdemannia flammicorona | reverse complement strand
TAGCCGGCGACTCCCATTCAGACCCACCAAAGAGAGCAGATCTCCTGAGGACCCCCTGGGGGAGACCCTCATCTCCCACACCTTCTTCATCAACGGTACCCAACCTCCACCCCGTAGCTCCACAGCCCTTCTCAACCACCAAGCTCGCAGGCAATGTAGACGCTTAGGGAGGTCAACCAGGCCAAGGCCTCCCCGAAGCACATGAGCTATTCTGATAGTACATTGAATAAATAGTTCATTTCATAGATCAATAGTATTCAGGAGTGACTTGAGTTTTATATAGAAGGTTTCAAATTCCTCTTTACCATATATATCAAATTTGACAGTTCATCTCTCTCCAGTACCTCTCAGGTTACACAACCTTTGGAAAGCAACTACAACATCGTTTTTGGAGAAAAGAGACTAGCAACATGGTGACAGACAGGCAATCTGAGGTGCATACTGGGTAGGGCAGCCTGAGCATGTTCGACTGGCAGCATGTGGGGAGAGGCCCTGGCTTAGGGGGAGGTATGAGGGGGCTGCTGGCAGGTGGATGTGGAAGGGAAGGAGGTGGTAGTGGAGGACAGAAATCTGGGAGGGTGAGCTTTGCTGAGATAGTGAAGGGGAGAAGGCAGATATCGGGGCTGGAGGATTGGTTGAGGAAAGGCAAGGAAACAGAGAAGGTGACAGTACATAGAGGAGTAGCCCTTGGCAGAGAGGGCCATAGGGCTGGAGGTGTAGTGGCTGGGGGGTGTGTGATGGCTGATGGCAACAGAACTGCTAATCTGGAAAAAAATCCAGATGTGACTGTGGATGGTGCAGCTGAGGGACTGGGGCTTGGGAGACAAGGAGATTTGGCAGATAGTGTGATGGGCCTGGTGGTGGCACTGTTACTCAAGAAATCGATCTCAGCATTTGCAGTGACACTGTGCTTCTAGGGCCTAGTAGTGATAGCAAAAATAGTACTGGGCTGATTGCTAAGCAGGTGGCTGGAGTGGCATCTGTAAAGTTTTTGAAGGGACTGGAGAGAGTGGAGGTGGGCTTTGAGGAGGCTGAGCCTTTGGAGGAAGCATTGAAGGTTGGATTGATAGTTGGGGAGGTGTGTGTTCTAATGGCATGATACCTGAAATGGGACCCCAGAGTGGTCCAACTGCTGGTGAAAGGGGTGCTCACAGTGATGGTGATAGAGACAAGAAGGAGAGTTGAGGAGGTCATGGCGGAGTATGGAGAGGTGATAGATATTGGATTCAGAGTCTGGGAGGGGACCTCACTCAGGACTGGAGATGTGGATGTGAGGATTTGGCTGGCAGGGAAGGAGGCCACCAGGAAGGCAAGGGACTGGCCTTCTGGTATTGTCTGGGGGGCAATCGTGTGCAAGGTGATGAGGGTGAAGGAGAGTGAGGAGGAGGAAGAGGACCTATTGGAAGCACTGGAAGAGTTGAGTGGTGCAGTAGAATGGTGGGCAAAGGCTTGGAGGGCCTTTGAGGAGGTGACGCGCTTAGAGGTGGTGGATGGGAAGCAGATTCGAGTAAGCAAGGAGCAGTGGGAATGAGATCAGGGACATAAGAGATAGAGGGAACTGCTGGCGAAGATGAAGGGTGGGCTGCAGAAGGATATGAGTGGGATGGTGGATTCAGGGGGGGCCAAAGTGAGTGTCTGGGCAGGCAAGAGAAGTGGGAGTGCTGGGAAGGGGACTGGTGAGAACAGGGAGGCAACTGGCAAGGACCTGTATGCAGATGGTATGCTGGAGGTTTGGGATGAGACATGGGAGGACTCCCCTACCCCTACTCCCCTTATCAGGAGGGGCCCAGCTTCCCAAAGCAGAGTGGTGGAGGATGTGCTAATGCAGGGGGCCCAGCAAGTGCAATTTGGAGTTCTGGAGGCGGCGAAAGAGAGACAAGTGGTGGCGGTAGATGAGGAGGAACTGGTGGATGTCTCAGTGGAGTAGGATGAGGCTGCGAGTACTGGGGTTGACACCACAATGCTGGATGGTGGGAGGCTGGTGACCCCTGGAGGAATGGAGGTGGGGAACCTACTTTGGATGTGCAGGATGATGAACAACCTGGTGGCCAAGGAGCTGGGAGAGGTGGATTTAAGGGTAATGAGTGACAAGGACTGGGCAAGGATCCTGCAGGGGGAGGGGGTAGTGAAGGCATTGAAGGCAGAAATTCTTGCAGTGTATCTGGAGGAGGAGGGCTATGAGGTAGATAAGGAGCAGGAGGCAGAGATAGCAGAAGTTGTGAGAGAGAGGGCTGAATACTGCTGGACCAAGCATCATGGACTGCAGCTCTGGCAGGAAGCCTGTCTGGAGTACCGAGAGGAATTCGAGGAGAAGGCAGATGGGGAGATAAATGAGCTGTTGGCTAGACTAGAGACTCAGAAGGCTGAAGAGGAGGCGGTGACTGCGGAATATAATCTGGACTTGGCACAGGAGGAGATGAACATAGAGTAGTAGAGAAAGCTTGTTAATACACCATTTTTCACTATGAATAGTACAACCAACATTTTTTCTTTGAACATGAATGGGTTATGGGGTGCTTATCGATGTAAGAACAATTTTACTTGGCTGAAGAGATTGGAGGCCAATCTCTTCCTCTTGCAGGATGTCAGATGTGAGGATGACTTGGATAGACTGGAATGGATGAAGGAGTGGAGAGGGGAGGCAGTCTAGAAGGGCAAGGTTGGGATTCTGGTATGGAAAGGCAGAGGGGAGATAAGGGATATATGGAGCTGGGGGGATAGATTGGTCTGGAGAGAGTGGATATGCACAGGTTGAGAGCCAGTCATGGTGGGCTCCTGTTACTGCCCTGCAGTATAGGGTGAGCAGGTGAATTGGGTGAAGGGACTACAGGAGAGTGGAATTCTTGCGGAGGTTGGGGTAGATATGCTCGGTGGGGACTTCAATATGGTCTGAGACATATTGAGGGATAGAACTGATGGAGGATGAGGAGCTGAGGGTCGGAGTGGAGGACTGGCAGCATGGGAGGAAGTGAAAAGACTGAGTGCTTTGGTGGATGCAGGTAGAGAATGTTGGGGAGATAGGAGAGTGTACATGCACTGGGCCAGGGGCCTGGGGATGAGGATTGATTGGATTCTAACAGCCAGCTACTGGGGCTTGGATGTTTGGAAGTCGCTGGAGGTGGAATGGTGTCCTTGGTCGGATCATTGGGGGCTTTTAAGGCAGGGGCATTTTGGGGGGAGTGGGGATGGGCCTGGACATTGGCATCTCAATTCCTCCTTACTAGATGATAAGATCCAGTGGGATGAGTGGGCAGAAGACATTCAACTGCAAGTGGAGTGCTGGAGGCAGGAAGGTGCCCCAGTTGGTATTCAGTGGATGAGGATGAAGGAGATGGCCAGGACCTTCTGGAGTGAAGCTGGTAAGGAGGCTGGGAAACAGAGGAGGTGGCGGGTGTGGTGGGCTTTTAGTAGACTGTCTAGACTCTTGGAGGACTGGGCGAGACTGGTGGTATTGGTGGGGGAGGAGGACTGGAGATTGATAAGGGTAAGAATGGAGGTGGTTAAACTACAACAGGTGCTGTGGAATGAGGAAGAGGCAAGGGTCCAGGGTCTGGCAGCAAGGCTTCGTTGGCAGGGGTTGGAGGAAGGAGAGTGGCCCTCAAAGTTTCTCACAAGAGCCCTTCAGGTGAGAAGGGTATAACAAAGGTGGTAGGGGGTGCTTAATGCTGATGGTGTATTGGTGCATGGTATACAAGACATTCTTGAATTATTAAAGGAGCATTGGAGTGGATTGTGGAGTGAGGAGGAGGGTGGGGCAGATACTGAGGACATTGACTGAGTGTTGGAGGATTGGCACCCTATACAAGCAGATAGGCTGGGTGACTTAGTACTGCCAGTGCAAGAGGAGGAGATCTGCCAGGTTCTTGCTGCGACAACCTTAGGTATGGTGCCTGGGGAGGGTGGTCTGCCCTGGGACTTCTGGAAAAAGATGGTGGGAGTCCCAGGAGTACTGAAAGAGATGACAGCACTGTATGATTGGATTCTACAGATGGGGAGATGGGTGGGAGAACAGGATCTGGGGCTGGTGATATTGCTTTATAAGAACAAAGGAAGGCAAGAGGACTGGAAGAACTGGAGGCCAATTATGCTACTAGATATGGACAGAAAGTTGGTTACCAAGGTGGTGGTCGCAAGGTTGCAAAAGGTGGCCCAGCAAGTCTTGGGTGATGAGCAGAGGGGCTTTGTGGGAGGCCGGCTCATCAGGGATGGCACAGCATGGGTTCATGGAGTTATTGAAGGGGTGCAAGCCAGTGGACTGGATGGGCATCTGGTCTTTCTGGACCAGGAGAAGGCTTATGACTGAGTGTGATAAGTCTGGCTGGCGAAAGTATTAGATAGGATTGGAGTCCCATACTAGTTCAAGACAGCCATAGTCAGCCTACTGGAAGGAAGTAGGGCTGCACTCATGTGTAATGGACACAGAGGGGTAGCATTTCCCCTGGGTAGGGGGGTGCCCCAGAGGGACCCACTGTCTCCCATTTTGTATGCCCTTTCTCTGGAGCCCTTCATGGACAGAATCAGACAGAAGATAGTGGGGCTCTCTATCTTTAGCATTGGGTGAAAAGTAGGGACATTTGCAGATGACATAGTGGTTGGCCTGGGATCAATTGTGGATATTGAGAAGCTCAAAGAAACAGTGAAGTGGTATGAGGTGAACTCCAGGGCTAGGCTTAATTGATATAAGTGCAAAACAATGGTGTTAGGCAATGGTCTGATAGGAGGGGAGATTATTGGTACCATTGTCTCTGCTGGTGAGGCAGTATGGTACTTGGGTATTTATCTGTCAGTATATGGGTTGGTTCTGCCCAGACTTTGGTGGGAGCAGTGGGTTGACATCTGGAAGGAGGCTCTGTAGAGTTGGGGGGGCTGCCAATTGTCTCTGGCAGGATGCATTTCAATTCTGAATGTCTATTGGCTGCCGAAGTTGTGGTATCTGGCTTATCATCTGGACTTTCCAGCTTGGGTGGTGAAGCGATTGATGAAGCTGACCAAGGGGTGGATCTGGGCTGGAAGGTGGAGTCAGATCAGCTGGGAGGTCCTGTCCTTACTGGTGGCGAGTGGGGGACTTGGGCTGGTTGACTTTCCTAAGAGGCTACACTGCTTGAGAGTGTGGTGGCTGAAGAGAGCAGTGGAGTTGAGAGGGGGTAGTTGGGTCCCCCTACTGCAGAAAGTCTGGGAGATGAGGTCCTCTCCAAGGAGTTCAACTGGTGATCTCCTAGCACTTGTGGGCCTTCAGAACACCGAACAATTGTGATACAAAGGCTTCTGGTGGGGAGTGGCAGAGGGGGTGTGCCATATTGGAATTAGGTGGTAGGGAAATGAAGGGAGGCAGCTTGGGACCCAGCAATGTGGAGATGGGACTGAGTGTTACTGGGTGGCATTCCCTTAATTAAGTTTGACATTGGTGATGGGATCAAATGCTAATGGAGACCAGGCCAGGACCAGTGGCCTAGCAGTTGGCAAGGAGTAGGAATCAACGAGGAGTGGGACTGGTATAGCATTTGGGCCTGGAGTACTGAGGTAAGGAGGTGGCTGCCGCCAAAGTACTGGGTAGTCTGGTGGTGGGTGCTGAGGTGGAATGTCATACTCAACTTCTGCTTAGGTCACCTTATCGAGAGAGGTTGCTTTGACTGTGAAGAGTGTTATAATGTAGGACAGGAAGGGGGATATGTGCAGATACCTGAACATTGGCTAGAAGAGTGTGAGGTACTTAGTACCTTTTGGCAGAACATTGGGGATCATTTGGGGGTAGTGTGTAGGGGAGCTGGTGTGAGGGAGTGATGGGAGGATTTAAGAGATAGATTGGAGGGGAGGGTGGGGAAGGAATGGCTGATATTAGGCTGAGCTTTGGCCATTTGGGTGGAGCTGGCCAGTCACTGGTTATTTGTTTTTGAGGATGGGAGGAGACTTGGCTTAGAGGTCAGACTGCTGAGGTGGCATAGTCTTATGGAAGATACCTTGATGGGCTGGTGGCTTAGTTGGGGGTTACAGGGGGGTCGAAGGCTTCATTTGGTAGAGAAAATCTGTAGGCAGAGTGGGGGGAGGATTGGAGTTGTGGGTGAGAAAGTGGTCTTTGTTCATGTAGGTAGGGAGAGTGGTACCCCTATGGGGATTGGATAGTGGGAGGATATACTGTAAACTTATTAATAGATAGGTAATAAATGGCAAAGTCTAAGTGACTATAAATATATATATCAAATTTGAGATTTCAGAGTTTTACTTGAGATTTTATAATCAGAGTTTCACTTCAATATTGAGTAATTATGAGTTGTTTGAGCCCAGGGGCCATGAAGTGGTCTCCAGATCCTAGGGTACTATTTGTTACATTTTGGGTAACAACTACTAGTTGGATATCTCATATGAAGAGTTTTTCAGAAAAGGTTTGCTATCATTCTTCAGTAGATCTATAGAAGAATATAACAACTTAATAAATATAAGCTGTAATAATAGTAAGGAGTTGTTTGATAGTGTGGTCTTAGTTGTTTATCAGAAGATAGTTAGTAACTCACTTGTTTATCTATTGATTGGCTTTCAAGTTGGTATTAACTATGCTAATAAAGCTTTGAACTTTCTATGTAATACTATTAAAGATAGATAGACTCCAGCTCTTTATTGGTCTGGTCTGTTTAGCTAGGGCTGTGATAGTTGCTACCATTATAGTTATCTGGGTGCTAAGGTCTAGAATTTACTAGTTTGTCATATTGTTTACTAGAGATAGTTGAACTACTGGTAGTGGGGTTACTGGTATAACTTGAGAAACTAGTATAGAGTATAATATATAGTGTTCTCTGAGTCTGTGTGAGTTGCTAGAGTAACTATTGTAGGTCTGGTATAATAGCTTAATAGATAACTGTCTGTCATTCTGTAGGAGTGTTTTATCTAAAGGAAGGTGTATCTTCTTTGTCAGTATATCCAGGATCAAATTTAGTGAGATATTCCTTCTCTTCTTTGCTTTAGTCTTTGTGTAGCTGAGTTTGTTCAGTATTGAAGTAGATGGTATCTGTTATATATCAGATTTGAGATAGGCTTAAATCAAAAGCTAGTTCTGGTTCTACTTTAGGTTTAGGTAAGGTTGTAGCTGGGCCTGCTTCTGGCTCAGAGTCTGGTTATTGGCAAAGAGTTTCTCTGATTTCTTCTTTAAAAATATAATGGGTCTTGTAATTCTGGAAATAATAGTATAGGGCAGCCTTGGTCCTGGTATGGTGATAGTTAGTAGAGTTGAGCCACTGACTATAGAGGCTTGTGCTTCATAAGAAATTAAGATTAGAAAGATATCTGTAGTTGTTCTAGATTGCTTGAGTATATAGAACTTATAAAACTCTTATTGAGAAGAGTAAAGAAGACTTCTATACTTACAGGGTATAGAGTAAGAAGTTTATTGAATAGAGTTTTGCCTATTTGCTGATTTAATTAGCGTACTCTTTATATATATATATAAAGCTTGTCTCACTTATTACAGGTGTAGAGGTCTAATTATCCTTATATATTAGGTTCAATTCTCTTCAGATTATCAGATAGTTCAGAATAAATTCCAGTTTAATAATTGGAATTATACTAACTTATAGGAATTTCTGTAGATAGTTATAGTTAGGTGAGGAAGTATCTTGAAGCAGAATAAAATTGTAAATCACTACTACCAAGTTCCAAGAGAGTACTTTATTAGAGTATCATTATATAGTTCTGGAAGGGTTTTCAGAATATTCTGGATATTCTAGAAGACTATTTTCTTAATATCAAGATCAATTTCATATAGAGAACATCCTCTATACTTATTGATTTCAAGATTGAGTCAACATTTCAACTAAAGTCCTTTCTTGAACTTATTCTAGATATTTAGAATTTTTTATATTTTAGGAATTTTAAGAAACTAAGATCAGCTTAGTTGAATCAGCATATTACTATAGACAATATCCAATTAGGAAATTTCAGAATCTAGTTAGAAGTGAGACCTAGTATAGTATAGTTTTATTTAAGAGTAATTTGTGAGTTATTAAATAGATTTATTCACTATTTATAATATTGCTATTGGCTAATACTAAGAGTAGTATATATGTAAAGAAATATTTATATAGAGAGTATTCTTAACTTATTCATATCTGTATTCTTATCTGAGTTTCTGAGATTTGAGGGAGCAGATATTTATACTAATAAGAGGCTATCTGGACTATACTAAATATAGATATAGTACTTAGTACTTTGATAAATCAAAATATAGTCATATAGTATAAGTGTGAACTAATATATCAAGAGATCAACAACTGCTGAGTTAGAATGCAGTTATATAGAATAAGGCTAATCTAACTATACTAATAACTGCTATGCTATTTATAGGTTTAGATACTATCTAGATATTCTTTGATAAGATCACTATCAATGATATTATCTCTGATAAAGTAGTTATCTAGAAAGAACATTCTTGGATTATATCTCTCTATTTATTCATATAGTAATATATATATTGAGACCATATCACTATTCTACAGGATGGTATCATCTGTCTCATATATTGGGTAGGGTGTAGGTAGGCAGAGAAGGGATATATTATCTCTACTTTCATTAGATTTACTATCAGCATATCTTTGATAAGTTACAGTACTATGTATTGCAGAGTTGTAGTATACTGGAAGCTATTCTTCATTCTACTTATACTCAGAAGATAGAGTTGTTAGTTCTATCTTGAGAGTTGTCTGGAGGTATAGATTATATTCTCTGATCTCCTCATTATAGTTAAAGTAGTCAGATATGAATATAGGTTAGTACTTACACCAGTGGTCATTATCCCAATAGGTCTTATATACAATATAAACTATTATAAGTTCATCAGCAAGATTGGTGGGGTGATCAACATTAGCAGAGATTCTTGGCTAGAGATCATATTGGTATCAGAGAGATTATTGTCTTTAGCTTCATTGTTATCAAACTAGATTATATCATAGATATTATTTATGATATATCTAACTTAGGACATTTGTAGGATATAGTTATCTAGATATAAGAAGAGTCTATTGTAATGTGCTGGCTCAATGGAGGCAAATTACAAGGTTGGGGAGTTGATGTAGTTTGGCTTGAGCCCCCAGTTACTTTGTCAAAAGCAACAAAATGTTCTATGATTCCTGAGGTCTTTGGTGTTTAGTAGTATAATAGTTAATCTGGATATCTGCAAGTAGTTTCCTTATTGAGACAGTTCTCTGGGTATAGTGGCAATTTGTATGTGAATGGACTTCCTTCTTAGATTAACTGAGAATGGTACAATTTTGTGTAGCAAGGTAATTTCCAAAAGTATGTGATTTCTGGGTGTTGGTCTTGGTGCGATGATCTTTGTGTAGCGCAATGATCTCCTTGTGCATGACAGTCTGGCAATTTAGCAGTTCTCCTTATGTGGATTTAGTGGATAACTCGATTTGGCTCACTGGGAATTGTATGGCACGGGTTCTTATTACTGGAAATAGTACTGGGGGTGGATTCTTCTTGGGCTGACTGGGAATGACAAATAACTCGGATGTCACAAGAGGCGGGTAATTCAATAGCTCGGATAACTCAGGTGATGCGAATTCTTCCTGAATTGGTGGGATTCTTCTGGGACTATGGCGGATAACTCAAAAATGACAGATGACACAGATTCTTCCTGAATTGGTGGGATTCTTCTGGGACTATGGCAGATAACTCAAAAATGGCAGATGACACAGATTCTTCCTGAATTGGCAGACTTCTTGAAAATGGTGACTTAACTGGGAATTAACTCGGATGGTGCGGATTCTTATGTATAAATCGGTGGCTTCAATTGGAAATATGAACAACTGATGACATTCTTTGGGAAAGAGTCTTTTAGCAAAGTTATATCAAAGACCGGCTTCATTTGTGCAGAGTTGCATTGCTAGACTGGCTCTACTGTAAAGTTGTGTCAGGGACTGACTTGTAGCAAGGCTCTCTGGGAATGTGGAATCTGGGGTTCTTCAGGCTTATCTGGCAAGTGTACCAATAGTGCAGCTTATTCCTTAAGTGGCAGATTCTTCAAAGGTGGTGAAGTTCTCCTTGAACTTAGGCGGCAAATCTTCAAGCTTTGTATCGGAGTGGACTGGAGTGGAAAAGGGGACCAATGCTCACAATCTCCTAACAGTGGCTGTAGAGTTTCTCTCAAAGTATGGTAGGCAGACTTGTCTTTTGCTTTTGGATTCAATTTCGGACTGAGGTTTATTCACTCTTATCTCTGGGGTAATTTATACAAGTTGGTTGCTATCTGGTTACTATGTGGCTAACTATAGATCTGCTACTTATGGCAGATGTACAGAGTCTGTATGGTGTACAGGACCTGTACAGTGTACAGAGTCTGTACAGGTAAATAGACCCTTTCTGGTATCTCTGACTATTTATACAGTATTCTGCAGCAATGGTTGCTGGTTACTATGCTGTGTATTTGCATCATCTTGCCTCATTGTTCACGTCATCTGGTTAAGATATAATTCGGGTGATATGTTTTGGTTTGTTACATCAGCCCCCACTGAAGGGTAGTCTGTCTCAGACTATTCTTCAATCACCATCCCAATAAGCATAGGCTGCTTCTGCATCTATACCCATTCCATCATCTTCATTATCTGTACTGGGGTTACTCCATTCTATGGGCTCTTCTTCTTCTTCAGGAAATAGGATTTCGACAGAGTTGATGATACTCAAATAGGTAACAGGGTTCATTCCTTGAATATCATTCAGGGAGAATTGTGCCTATGTCAGGGCTGTGATATTTCATTTATAAATGGTATATAGTCTGTCTGTGACAGTAGTGTCTCTTCTGGTCAGACCTGTGGTGTTCCTGATATAGGTCTGTTCTGGGGCTGGGAGGTTCTGCAATTGTTCACCAATTGCATAATAGGCCTGCAGTTGGTGGCATCTGGCCAAGGTGAGATTTTCTTGATGAGCTTAGATCCTTTGAAGGGGACTTCCATTGGCTTGGCCGAATTGGGGTAGAGGGACTGGTAGGGCTTGGAAGGAGCTGAGGACCAATGTCTGGAGGTGCTGATCAATCCTTTGGCTTATGGTGTAGAGGGGAAATATAGTTTGAGGCAATTGATATGTACTGGTATTCTCAGGGTTTGTCCATCCATACTTCTTAAATAGATGCTGGTTCCTCTGATATTGTGTACAAGATAAGGTTCTTCCCATTTCAGTTCTAGTTTGGCAGCAAAGTTTGTCTCAATCATAATTCTCCAAACTAGGACTTGATCTCCAATCTTGATCTCCTGATCCTTCTGTTTTTGGTTATAGTACTTCTTTTGTCTTTCCTGGGCTTTGATAATCTGTCCTTGGGCTTGATTTCGTAACTGTTCTGCCTTCTTGAGGAGGTCTCGGAGATTCTCATGGTCAGTGGTTCTGGTTCTCTTGGCAAAAATCATTTCGAATAGCTTTTGTTTGGTGGATATAGTAGGGGTGTTCCAAATTTCCCATAGGATCTCAGGTAAGCAGAGGTCCCAATTAGTAGGGTTAACTTGGGCAAGTCCTTTCTGTCATACCATTGGTCTGGGGGTGGTATGATGTGGTCTTTTTGAGGTGGATCTTGTGAATTCAGGCATAACTTGTGATTATGTTATTGATGAATTCTGTGCCTCGGTCAGAGATAAGTACTTCTGGGGGTCCATATCTGAGTGTGAGTCTATGGAGGAGGCCTACAATAGTTAGGGCATCTGCGATTTCCATTGGAAAAGCCTTGGGCCACTTAGTCAGATGTTCTATAAATATAAGGATGTATTTGTTTCTTCTTAGTGTAACTGGTAGGGGTCCAATTACATCTACTCTCCATCTTTGAAAGATGTGAGTGGGTGGGGGAATCGGTTGCAGAGGGGCTTGATAGTTCTTCTTTCCTTGGTACTTCTGGCAGATGTCACATTTCTGAATGATGTCCTGGACTTGAGTTCTGAGGTGGAGCCAATGTTGATATTGTTTTTGAATCCTGTCTTCTATGCTTGTCCATCCTTGGTGGGCTTTCTGATGTTCTTCTTGGATGAGATCTTCTTATGCTTTGATAGTCTGAGGAGCTTCCTTTAGGGTATAGTTCCTCAGGACACCCTTCCTCTGATTCATTAGGGCTGGCAGGAAAGTACATCAACATTGTTGTGGGCTTTCCCTGCTTTGTGAATGATGGTGATTTTGTAATCCTGAAGGATAAGGATCCAGCGGGCTAGGATTCCGGCAGGTTCCTTGTGGTTGAATAGCCATTTGAGAGCTGCATGGTCTGTGATCAGGGTGAACCTTTTTCCAATGAGGTAATGCTTGAACAGGGTAACTGCCCATATGACTGCGAGGCATTCCAGTTTGGTGCTACTATAGTTCATCTGCTGCTGGTTGGTAGCTCTGCTTGTATAAGCTATCACATGGTGCTATTGATCAGGTCCTTCTTGGGACAGTACTGCCCTGAGGCCATCTTTAGAAGCATCTGTATATAAGATGAATGGCTTCTGTAGATTGGGGCACACAAGGATTGGTGCTGTAGTCATGCGGTTCTTGAGTTCTCTGAAGGCTTTTTCCTGTGATTCTGTCCATTTGAATGGTACTCCTTTCTTGAGAAGGATTCAGATTGGAGCAGCAATTTGGGCAAAATTTTTGATAAACCTTCTGTAGTAGGATACTAGCATCAAGAATGATAGTGTTTCCTTTGGAGTCTTGGGTACTGGCCAATTGTTGATCTTCTCAGTTTTCTTTGGGTCCGCATGAGTTCCTTCTTTTGAAACCATGAATCCCAGGAATTCGAGTTTCTGTTTTCCAAAGTAGCATTTCTTTGCATTCAGTCTCAAGTGATTCTTGTGGGTGAGCTTGAAGAATTCCTCTAGGTGGTGCAGGTGTTCTTCGAAATTTGTTAAATAGATGTTGGAATCATCCATATATACAATCAGACAGTGGTGGATCAAGGGGGCATAGACTGAATTCATCATCCTCTGGAAGGTGGGGGGTGTATTACAAAGTCCAAAGGGCATTTGGAGATATTCAAACAGTTTTCCTAGAGCAAGAAAGGTGGTCTTTTGAATATCCTTGGGGTCCATGGGGATCTCATGGAATCCTGCAAAGAGGTCCATACTGCTGAAGTATCTGGCATCTTGTAACTGGTCCAAAAGGTCATCAATTCTGGGCAAAGGATAAGCATCCTTTTCAGTGACTGAGTTGAGTTTTCTGTAATTCATGCAGAGTCTCCATCCTCCTTTCTTTGGTATAATAAGTATAGGACTGGCCCAGGGGCTAGTAGAAGGTCAGATAACTCCATTGTCTAAGAGTTCTTAAATGTGCTCCTTTTCAAATGTTTTCAAGTGATGGGGTATTCTATAGGGTTTCTGCCAGATGGGTGTTGCATTTCCTGTATTTATGCTGTAGTGGTATGATGGATTGTATGGCAGGTTGCCATAATCGGTGGTGAAGATATCTTGATATTTGTTGAGTAATTCTACTAGTTGTTGCTATTGTTGAGATGTCAATTCTTCTCCAATGTTGGTGGAAGGCTTCACTGTCTCCTGGGTCGCAGAGGGGCCTTTCCTTTCTTCTGGGACCTTTTGCCATTTCCTGATAGATTTAGTTCATAAACTTCCCTATGAGTTCGGTTGAGAAAAGGCACCAGATGTCCTATGATGGTTCCTTTCAGCAAGATGATGGTCTCCCAACTTTGGTTGGTTCCTTGGGAGTGTACTGGATTCATCTTGTCAGGGAATGTGTGTCCCTCTATGTCCAGATGTGGGATATCTTCCTTGGGTTCAAAGAAGAGGTTTCTGGGGTCGGGTGGTGCAAAGATTTCGAAGGTAGTTTGTTCTCCAGGCTCCAGGATGAGATTCTTGTGCAGTCTGACTGGTTGCCGGTACACTTGCTGGGGAACATTCCTCTTGAGGTGGTTGACTTGAAGGAGATGTATCTCCTTCCTGTCTGAACTTCCAAATCCCTTTGCTTCTCTTATTCCTTCAGTTAGTTTGGAGACTTCCTGTAACTGTGGAGTCTTGACCTTCATGAAGACTACTTGGGCAATCTTCTGTCCTCTAATGATTCAGTGCCATTCTGCGCTACTGTTGTATAGGATAACCTTGATTTTGCCTGTATATCCAGGGTCAATGGTTCCTCCTTCTACAGTTATCCCTTGTCTGGCAAGTCTGGACCTTGAGGTCAGTTGAATATAAGCTCCTTGGGGTGGCTGCATGGCTAATCCAGTTCTGACCATGAAGGTTTTTCCAGGCTTGATAGATTCATCCTCCAGGCTGTGAAGATCATATCCTACATCTTCTGGGTGGGCTTTGGTCAGGGGTTTGGCCTTTGGGTGCAGCAGGGCATACTGGGCAATATTCTTGCTGAGTTTGGCCTTTCCTAGGGCTGAAGCTCCACTAGCAGAGAGCCTCCAAGCTCTGAGGTTGAGGTGTAGCCATCTGGCTCCAGTAGAAGGGTCTCGGAGGTAATTAATTCCCCTTCTTCCTATAGGTCTAGGGCTTCCATGAAGTTGACAGCATCTTCTGCCCATCTCTGGCAGATAGCATATCTGATGAGAGCTAGGATATCTTCTCCCAAATCGTAGATCTTGAGGATTCTTCTTCCTGGCTTCTTGGTCTGGCTTTTTCGAATCTGGCTTTTTCGGATCTGGCTTCAGTTATCTCCTTTCTTCAAAGTATGCACTGCAACATCATAACTGAGGTGAATCTTCTGATGTCTGCAGTCTTGGCAGTCAGGGTGTCTCCCATGGTTGCAATATCCCATTGCTCGAAAATGATGTTCCTGGCTATTTATCTCTTGTTATCTTGGAAATCAGTACCCATCTTGATCATAGGTTGGGGGAAGGGTAGACAAGGGATATATTTCTGTCCAGGTGAAGAAGCCTTGTCCCCTAAATTGACTTTGTAACCTTGTGGTGACTTCTTGAAAGGTGGTAGACTGTGCAAGAGTAGTTGGGGGTTCTGGTCTCTGGGGTCTCTGTCTTTCTTGTTGGTCCAACAGATGACACTGGTAGCAGTAGTCTCAGGGAGAGTGGAAGACCATTTGGTGTGGACATCTTCCTAGCCGAAAAGCTTTCTCTTGGTGGGTTTCTTTCTTGGGAATAATGGTGATTGTACTGGGTCCTTCTTCTTTATTCCAAGGGTCATTGTCTTCAGGTGGTGTCCAGCAAGGGTCATCCCAGGGAATGAGTTCGGGGACTTCTTCTTCATTGGGTACTTCTTGTTCAGGAACTTCTTGGTCAGAAGTTTCTTCTTCCTCCAATGATTCTTGACCCCAAATCACTTGTACTTCTGCAGCTTTGGTTGCAGGTGTTTCTGGAACATGTCTGCATTTCTTCTTCTTTCTTCTGCACTCTGGGCAGGCTGTGCCAGGCGATTTCCTTGTTCCCATAATCTTGGAGGAGTGCTCGGGACACCTGTGTCTCTTGAGGCATGTAGGGCATTCTTTGATTTCTCCTGAAATGGCTCCAATAGTGATAGGGATGGTATTCTTGGCCCACACATTGTCTTCTGGTCTGTCATCCACCAGGTTAATTCGGGGGTTGAGTCTGGGATCATTTCCATCTTCAGATTCTTCTTCCTCTTCTGTAGTAGACTCTTCACTGCTAGCATATTCTTCTTGAATAGTGACCTTCTTCTTCTTCTTTGATTGCTTATAGCTAGTTACCTTAACTTTATACTTCTTGCCTCAGTAGTCAAACTTGAGTACTTGGTGGCCAATATCAATAACTGCATTCATTTCCTTCATCCAGTTGGTGCCAAGAATCATATCATAGGTGACAGCTTCTGTGACAACAGCTTTGGGAATGGAGAACTGAATGTGTCCCAGGGAAATGGTGATGTTTCGTACTTCTCCAAGGGGTTGAGTTTGGGCTCCATCTGCTACTATGATGCTGAGGTTGGATGGTCCATCAATGGGCCATTGGAGGGTGTCCAAGAATCGTTTGGCAATGATACAGACAGCTGCTCCTGTATCTATAAGGATTTTCGCTTTTTGTCCTTCAATATCTCTATGTAAGTAGGTGCTGACATGTCTCTCAGCTGCTTGGACAGGGATGGAAGCTGGTTCTTGCTGTGGGATTGGGACTCGGCCAGTGCTAGACCTTGTTGTTCTCAACAATTTGTTTCGAACTCCAGCTGGTGTTAGTTGCAAGAACTGTAGGAGAGGGACTTCCATCTTGGCCTCTTGAATCTTCAGCCAGACTTCATTGTAGATATCTCTGGGCATGGTCTTTGGAGAGTACTTTTTCTTGGGTTTCAGGGGTATAGGTTCCCATTCTTCTTGTTCCATTTCTTCATCTTCTGGTGGCAGCTCATTTGTTTCAGGCACAAATGGTGAGGGAGTTCAGGGAGATGTTTCCACCTGTTCCTCCTCATGCTCTTCATCTTCTTCCTGGATCATTCTTCTGCTGACATTTCTGGATGGCCTTCCTACAAGTCTCTTTCTTTTCTCTGCTGGGTAGACTGTTTTTCTGGTGCTAACCTTGGTAGGGTACAAGTCTAGGTCACTGTAGTCTTTACTGTTGCTTGCTTCCTTGAAATCTTCGACAGGATGGGCTTTAGTTTTCTTGTACTGAGTGTCATTCCTTCAGTTCGGTGGTTCTGAGTCCCTTCGGTCACTTCTTTTGTTGTCACATTCAGTGGCATAGTGTCCAAATTGTCCACAGTAGAAGCATTGGACTTGGGCTCTGTCTCAGCCAGGGTACCTTCTTTCTTCTTGGTGGTAATTTCTGTTATCTCTTAGTGAATAACCTTGGCTCCTCTGTGGTGGGTACCCTCTGTTGTTTTGGTAGTCCCGATTTTTGCATGTGGTGAGTTTTTCAATCTGTCCAACCAATCGGTCTAACTTGGAGCTAAGATCTTGGATTTCACTTCTGTCCTTCTTTCCTTCCTTGGCTGGTCTTCTTTCTTTGGATCTTTCTTGTCCTTGAAGGAGTCCTTGCAGGGCCTTGATCAGGATATCTTCTTTATCTTCCTTCTTATCATAATCACTCCAGATGGTTCCTTGCCTGACATCAAAGAACTCTTGGGCTGCATCTACTTGCTCTTCAGACCTTCTGATGCCTAAGGTGCAGACATGCTGGGCAATATTTGGAGGAATTCCATTTATGAAGGTCATTGGACCTATGATGTCTTGGTTGGTGGCATTGAACTCAGCAGAATGCATTCTCTTCTAGATTCTTATGAAGAAGGCTCTAGGTGATTCTCCAAGATTCATCTTCATTCCCATGATGGATTCCTGAGCCTTGTGGTGGGTTTCATTTCCTGCATACTTTTCGATGAGCCAGTGGACCATGACCTCATATTCTAGCTCATCAGACATTGCTGCTTGTATTTGTCTTGCTAGTTCTGAATCTCAGTTGTTTGCTGTTTGATAGAAAATTCCTCTAGCTGGTTCTCTGAGCTGGGCTTTGTAGATGGTGATTTTTCTTTCATCTGAGAGGTTTCTCAAGGCTGCAATTCCTTCAATTCCATTAAGGAATTCTCTGGAGTCCTCCTCTGGGTATCCTGCAAAGGTTGGCAATGAGGTGGCCATTTTATTGTCACTTTCTTCGGATTCTGGTTCAGGTTCAGATTCTGATTCTGATTCACTTTCTGAACTGTCAGTAGAGACAGGGGTGCTTGGGTATCTTGAAGATGGTGTTCTGGTTTTTGGGTGAGATGGAATAGGCCTAGGTATTCTTGTAGGAGCTACTTCTAGTTCTGTAAAAGATTGTGGTAGGGGTTCTATTGGTGAGATTGGTGGGACTGGTGTGGGGTGTCTGGCTGTAAAGTGTTGGGTTCGTGTGATAAGGTCTTCTAGTTCTTGTGCAAGTTCTCCAAAATCTCTAGCAGGGCTGTCTATATTGTCTGGTTGATCTGGTTGGGGATTTCGGGCTGTACTGCCTTCTGGTTCTGGTTGGGATCCTTCTGATGCTGGGTAATTGACAAGTCTTGAAGTAATTACTTCTCTTCCTGTCCAGATGCTGATAATAACCAGTTCTCCTGTAGTAGCAGAGGTTGGTATTGGGTCAAATGTATCAAGTTTGACTGTGGGTTCTTGTGAGCTGAAAAGTCACGTTGATTTTGAAATCTTCCTGGTTGAGCCCCCAAATGTAACGTGCCAGCTCAATAGAGGCAAATTACAAGGTTGGGGAGTTGATGTAGTTTGGCTTGAGCCCCCAGTTACTTTGTCAAAAGCAATAAAATATTCTATGATTCCTGAGGTCCTTGGTATTTAGTGGTATAATAGTCAATCTGGATATCTGCGAGCAGTTTCCTTATTGGGACAGTTCTCTGGGTGTAGTGGTGATTTGTATATAAATGGACTTCCTTCTTGGGTCAACTGGGAATGGTACAATTTTGTGTAGCAAGGTAATTTCCAAAAGTATGCGATTTCTGGGTATCGGTCTTGGTGTGATGATCTTTGTGTAGCATGACGATCTCCTTATGCATGACAGTCTGGCAATTTAGCAGTTCTCCTTATGCAGATTTGGCGGATAACTCAATTTCACTCACTGGGAATTGTACAGTGCAGGTTCTTATTACTGGAAATAGTACTGGCAGTGGATTCTTCTCAGGTTAACTGGGAATGACGAATAACTCAGATGTCGCAAGAGGCGGGTAATTCAATAGCTCGGATAACTCGGGTGATGTGGATTCTTCTTGAATCAGCAGGGTTCTTCTGGGACTATGGTGGATAACTCAAAAATGGCAGATGATGCGGATTCTTCCTAAATCGGTGGACATCTTGAAAATGGTGGCTTAACTGAGAATTAACTTGGATGGCATGAATTCTTATAAATCGGCAGCTTCAATTGGAAATATGAACAACTGGCAGCATTCTTTGGGAAAGGGTCTCTTGGCAAAGTTACATCAAAGACTGGCTTTGTTTGCATGGAGTTGCGTCACTAGACTGGCTCTACTGTGAAGTTGTATCAGGGACTGGCTTATGGCAAGGCTCTCTGGGAATGCGGAATCTGGGGTTCTTCAGGCTTATCTGGCAAGTATACCAATAGTGTGGCTTATTCCTTAAGTGGCGGGTTCTTCAAAGGTAGCGAAGTTCTCCTTGAACATAGGTGGCAAATCTTCAAGCTTTGTATTGGAAAGTGGACCAGAGTGGAAAAGGGAACCAATGCTCACAATCTCCTAACAGTGGCTATAGAGTTTCTCTCGAAGTGTGGTAGGCAGACTTGTCTTTTGCTTTTGGATTCAATTTTGGACTGAGGTTTATTCACTCTTGTCTCTGGGGTAATTTATACAAGTTGGTTACTATCTGGTTACTATGTGGCTAACTATAGATCTGCTACTTATGACAGGTGTACAGAGTCTGTATGGTATACAGGACCTGTACAGTGTACAGAGTCTGTATGGTTTACAGAGTCTGTATAGATAAACAGACCCTTTCTGATATCTCGGGCTATTTATACAGTTTTCTGCAGCAATGGTTGCTGGTTACTATGCTGTGTGTTTGCATCATCTTTCCTCATTATTCACGTCATCTGGTTAAGATATAATTCAGGTAATACATTTTGGTTTGTCACACTATCTATGGTTTGAGTATACTTAATATACTTGTGGTTGAATTCTTATACTATGTCATTGATTTGGCCATAGGATAGCAATCATTTCAGCAGTAGTAACTTGGAGATAGAAAATAAAGATACTATACTTATAGAAGAGCTCTCAGTATTTATTGGCAATGAGTTTCTGATGTTAAGACATTTTGGTAATATCTGTATTATAGAGGTAATTAACCATATCTTCCAAGAGTCAGCTGATCTAATAATAGCTTGAGATTTATCTAATTTAGTAGATCTCACTAAGTATATTTAGGGTATTCTATTGAGCTTCTACAAAATAGAGAGGTGCTAGACTATAGATATTTATGAGATACAGAGATACTGTGGTCTGATTGATAATGACATTTCAAATGTTAGCACAGATGCAGTTGTAGACTTCAGTAGTTATAGTTGAGTTTATAATTGAGAGTTATAGTTGTTGTTTATTGTAGTTTCTTATTTTGATATACTATATATTTGATATATATACTTTTAGTCCTGATTGATAAGATTCTATTTTTATAAATCTTATATTCTATAACTTTGAGTTGACTCAGCTTTATGATCTGTGACTTTGGTTTTACTCAGCTTTATAATCTGACAGATGATTTCTGAGAGTGATGTGCAATTTTAGTGACTTAGAGATTGTATACTTAAAATATAGCTCCATATCTATATTGCTGTTGAGAAAAGCCATCTTTATATATATCTAATGGATTTTCAGATTATATATAATACTAATCATAAGAAGTATTCTTAGTAAAGTAAGCTTGAATACTAGTAAAAATGTCTCATCATAGTCAACACTATATCTTACAAATAATCCTTAGCAATAAAGTATACTTTATATTATTCTATATTTCTTTCATTCTTATACTTAATCTTATATATCCATTATAATCTCATGGCTTATCAATTGCTTTAAAGAGATATTAGAACTCATGTGCCTTTTTTGATAAGTAAATTATACTCTTCATCTATATATAGCTTACTTCTATTCTTTATTATCAGGAGAAGTTATCACTTTATTGTATATGTTTGGCTTACTAGAAGTTATAATAAATATACATTTGTATGTTTAGATATAACTTATATAATCCTTGTATTAAGATATCTTTGATATATCTCAATAACTCTCTAAATTTATACACGTTTCTTAGTGAATATTGGAGTATTTATACTTGCTCTATATAGAGAACCCCTCATTATATGTATCAGAGGTCTCACCATCCTTAATTTTCATTATTCTTAGCTCAGACAACTCTGGCTCAGATATATATAGTAGTTGAAAATAATTTTACTTTATCAGAGAGTTTGACTGAATATTGTACTTTGTTAAAATATTGAAGTAGAGGTTCTGATAGATATATCTATACAGGATTTTTGATTTTCTTTTTTGTTGAACTATACATCATGTGAGATTATTATACAATATTTGCATAGATCTCACAGTTGATATATCTTGTTAGAATATCTAAGAAATATATACTTACTAGCTTTTGGCTCAAACTTATACTAATTGGTATTAATTTTATTAAGAATATATGTATTATATCTAAATATATATAGATATGATATATCTGGCTTCATTCTGCTCTATAACTCTTCAGAAGTAAGATTATTATCTCTAAAATACTTATTATTATTATCAGATTCCTTACTTAATACTTGAGATATATATATATCAGTTATATATAAATATATACTACTATATTGATGGCTTTAACCTAATTAGAATATAATAATTCAGTCATATTGATCATTGTTTATACTATTTCTACAGCTATACAGTTAAATTGCTCAGCCATACTATTCTATTATAGTATATAGTACTGTTATCTGATAGTATATTTTATATTTACTCAGACACTACTTGAATATATTTATATATATTATCTGAGCATATAGTATATATTCTACATCCTGTTTCATTCTTCATAATTGCTTAGAACTCTCTAAATTTATCCAAGGCTTTACTTTTTACTAATAGAAAATATACCTATATATTATATATATAGTTATTAATAAATATGATAAAATATCTTTTCTCTCTATAAAAATGTAGTATATATTGAGTCATATATATCTATAGGGATTAAATCAAGTATATTGAATATATATTTTGTCTGCTTCTCAAATAGACATCTAGATACTTTATTTGCTATACAATTCTTATAGAAATTATCATTAGAGTATATTGTTAATAATTCTTATATAGATCTGTTTCTTATCATCTATTTTAGACTCAATTTCCCTATATGTCCCAATTATTGGTAATATATATAAATATGTTAGATATAGTTATTATATATATAGTGATTTTTATACCACTTAGTATACTATTGATTATATAAAGATTATCTTATTTTAATTCTATTATAATCATCTTATCATCTTTAAACTATATACCATTGCTTCTATCAATTGTATATATATTTCTTTATTATTGTAAACCATCATTTTGCTGATTGAAAAGAGATTCTTTCTTATTTTCAGAATATATAATAAATTCTAAAAAGTACCAACAGACTCTATGATATTCCAATAGAGATATATACTGATATTTCCTCTTTCTTGAGTATATATAATATAGTTGGTGCCTAACTTAATAGATATAATATATTCAAATAACTCATATATTAAGAATAATTATCTTATATGAATCTTTCTCTAGTATAGTTCAGATTATACAAACTTCAAACAATACTTTCAGCATTGTTTTTAGAGAAAGGATAATAATAACATAGTGAGTAACAAGTAATTTAAGGAGAGTACTGAGTAGAGTAGTGTAAGTACATTTGACTAGCAGTATGTAGAGAGGGGTTATAGCTTGGGGGAGACTCTGTTGAGCACTCTTGCTGATATATAAGGAGATAAAAGAGGTGGGTCTAGTAGACAGGAGCCTGGGAGAATAAGTTTTGCTGACAAGGTCAAGGTAGAGTACCTGGTGACTGGATGAGAGAGTTGGCTACAGAAGGGCAAGAAGAAGAAGGAAGCTGTAGGGCTGGATAGAGGGGCCCAGAGTGATGGTAGTAGTAGGGCTAGAGGAGTAGAGGCTGGGGAGAGCAGGACTGCTGATAGAGGAGAGACTACTAATCTGAAAAAAAAATCCAAATATAGTAGCTGATAGTGGGGCTAGACAGGGGGGG
>RBNI01001397.1:0-22641 GCA_003990745.1 Jimgerdemannia flammicorona | reverse complement strand
AGGGGGGGGGGGAGCATACTAGTCACAAAGACAAACATGAGATACCAAACAGACATATGCTAGCAAAATAAATGGCTGAGTGCTAGATGTTTCACGGATATCACCCCGCAACCGCCAAATGAGATTTTCCGTATTCCTATTTCATCAGTGTCATATCTGTAACGATATGGGAATGTAGGTGTACTTGAGGATTGGATTTGAATAACTTCTAGGTACTATTGTAGAAAACATGCTCAATTTGAATATATTTTCAGTCTTCTCTGCAACAAATGGAGAGCAGTGTGCCAGGCATGGCAATGCAGGAGTTGCCATCTCTCCAACCAATACCAAAGAAATGCTAAACATAATTGAAATTGATGGCTATGCTTTGCACTAGTCCTTATGATATCTTGGAGATTTCAATCTTTGTATCAAAAGATTCAAATTAAAAACAAGGCACTTGCATAGCATTGGATGGAGAGTGGGTGCTGAATCAAAAATGGAATATGGTCAGCAAACTCCAGAGATAGAGAAAGAGATCATCAAAAATTATTTTTACTGGTGAGACTTCTATGCAAGTTTAGGGCATTGGAGAATACTTCAATATCTTAGGAGTTCAAAGCAGCAAATATCACTTAATCAGTATCAATCTATACAGTACTTTATAAAGCATATATCACATAATAGATCCTCAGAATACATTTTCATCACAACTAGTGCCAAACCCTCCAAAAATCTATACTAAAACTGAATTGCTACTTTGAATTATATATATATATTATAAAAGTTTATTGAACTAAATTTTGCATATATTAAATATTATCTATTTTCAGAATATCAGTTATATATGCTAAATATATATCTAATTATTATATAAACTCTATAAGTAATATATAAGTTCTGATAGCTATCTTTATCTTCTACTAGTGAAATTTTTGATAATATTCTTATCTTCTAAACTATGTTATATATTATTAGCTTATATGAAGATTTTATAAAGACTAAAGATATAACTATCATATCTTTAGCTCTAAATACAGTTTGCAAATTTGTCAGAACTTATTATAATAGTTTATTATATATCAACAAGCTACTGGAATTTTCAACAGAAATTTCAATAGAATTTCCAACAAATAGTTATAAATACTATATATAGTATAACTATAATAGATATATCCAATATACTATATTTAGTTATAACTTTGAACATATATAAATACCCTCTATATTGAGTATATTATAATCTTAGCTTTACTTTCTCTGAATATAAGAATAAAATAGTATTCTTATTAAAAACTCTCAGACCTAACTTGTTAATGATTTCAAGTCTGATCAACTTGAGATACAAGTATGATATCTTCTTTACTAATACAAGAACCCAAAAGCAATACTTAGATATATTACTATAATAGATAATTAGAACTTAGTACTTTCTTACAAAAACTCAAAACTTAGAGCTAATAGTTATTTTAATTATCTATAATATATTAATTTTATCAGTATATAGTTTTATTGTACTTATATATCTAATTCAATATCTATCAGTCTGAACCTTTTTCTTTTTTTATTTTATAGACCCAAAGTCCTGCAGATTTTATTGGAAAAGAACCTAGACTAAATAGGTCAAAATTCTCTTCCACTACTCCTCAAGCACTATACCCCTATTAAATCTAGGCTAGCTAATGTCCAGTAGCTCAACCATATTAGATATAGCAGGAAAAAGTTGCCCATATATTATTCTATATACTATACTCTTCTTTTTTTTTTTTTTTTTTTTTTTTTTTTTTTTTTTTTTTTTTTTTTTTTTTTTTTTTTTTTTTTACTTTATATTCTTAGCACTATCACTAATATACTATGTACCTCAACCATCTATGATATACTATTAATACAACTATATTCTTCACCCAATCTTACTTAGTAAAATCCTTCTCTCTCACCATTATCCCAAAACATCTCTAGCCCCCCTATCACTCTAATCTTCTCCCCACTCTTCCTATAGATTGTCTCTACTAATTACTATTAATATTCCCTATCAGTACCTCTACCCCTTTATCACCTATTCAACATATCTATCATCAGTTACTCTCATCTAGCTACTTCTTTCCTCAACATCAACCATTGACTCTTCTCAAATACAAAAAGCTAATATTCTGTCAGTCTAACTCAAATCACTAGTACCCATCCTAATATCAGCCACTCATCTCCCAACCCTCTCACTAGTCTCTTCTGAAGGTCACCCCACCTCTTTCCTACCATTAACCCTAGTGAGTATACTCTCAGCTACATCTCAATCTCTCTCTAAAAATCCCCCATCACCTCACACTCAGTGTCTCTCACTTAGTATCTAAAAGTTCTCTCTCCCAAGCTCCTCAGCTACCATATTCTTCAGTATCTTCCACAGCTATTTCTCCTTGGCCTCAGCCTCTACCACTCTCTGGACCACCTTCAACCTCCCTTCCACCTACCCTCCCTCTATATTTCTCCTTGCTGACTCATCTCAATCCTCCTTTAGTATATTTTACAATTCATCATTACCTCTAGCCCCATCTGACACTCCATACTGAGGGCCCTCCTCTTCCACCATCTCTGCATCCTCCACTACAATACTTCATCTAGTATCCTCTCCCACTCCTAAAGTCTTCTTTGATATCACCCTCTTCTCTCCTGCTCAGACACTCACTTTCAATCCAGCCACTTCAGTAGTGGTCCCCCCAGCTGCTCTCTCTCTCAACTTAGCCAGTAGCTCCTTCTGGATGCACCTCTTCTATACCCTCTCTCAGGCTGCCTGTTCCAGCTATACCTTCTTACCATTGATAATCTCTACAACTATCTTGATCTCATACTTCTTTCAGACCAATCTTCTCCTCTCCACAGCTTCAGCCAGATCCTCTAATGCCTTCAGTAAGTTTTCTTCTTTCTTCAGCATTCCTTTCACTTACAAGACCTTATACTCCACAGGTCTCTACTTAAGAACTACTAGCTAGTCTCTTATCTTCTCTGTATTATTCTTTTCTACCAGCTGTACCCTGATGTCTACATCTCTAGTTCTGAATTTGGTACCTTTTCAGACCAATCCTAAACTCAATATCTATGATCTCTCCATACTCCTTAACAGTCTCTACAATCAACCTCCTGGCTATTTCCTTTGATACTATAGAAATATCCAGTACTATCAGCTATACTACTTGGGGATCTCAGTGCAAGCATCAGGCCATAGGGATCACCACTCTTCCCACCACCACTTCCTTCTCCATTACCTCCAATAGTACCTTCTCTTTCTCAAAGCCAACCTCCACCACTTTCAGTCTCTTCAAAAACTTCACTGAAGCAGCCTCCTTTACTTCTTGGGTCAGAAGTCTCAGAATCATTCTTACTATTACAACTAAGTCTCAGAAATACAATATGATGGTAAATTCTGACCTTGATTTCTTGAGTAATAGTACTATCACCAGGTCCATCATACTATCTGCTAGGTCCCCAGACCTTGTGCTCACCCTCTGTCCAGATTCTCTATTAACCATCATATCTGGATTTTTTTTTCAAATTAGCAGTCTCTTTACTATCAGCAGTCTCACTCTCTCCAACTACTACTCTCTCAGCCCTACTGCTCTTACTACTATAGATTGCTCCTCTAGAATCTATAGCTCTCACTATCTCCTTATTCTTCCTCAGCCAGCTCTTCAGTCTAGTCATTGTCATTAGTTGACCTTCCTTTATCTTATCTATGAAGCTCATCCTCTCTATCCCCTATTCTCTAGCACTACCTTTTTTCCTTCTATGTTCTTTAGCCAGCAAGCCCCTCATACTTCCCCCTAAGCCATAACTCCTCTCTACATATTACCAGTCAAATATAATAGGGCTATCCTGCTCAGCACACATCTTGGAATGCTTATTAGTTACCATATTACTAGTATTTTTTCTCTAAAAATAAAGTTTTGAGTATTATCAGAAGTTTGTGTAATCCAAATATTAGCAGAAAAAGGAGATAACTATGCTCTTTCTATTACTAGGAAGTAATAAACATATGCTTTAGATATATATCTAAAACTCCAACATATGTATAAGGTCATACTTAAGCCAATTTGCATAGCCTCTACTACCTCAAGGAGAGTAACAGATGAGATAAGTAAAAGACTTATATATAAGATAGAAGAAGACCCCCAATACCCCACTACTCAAGCCTACAGGTCTTGATCATATTGCTATATCAACTCCTAGTTCTAGTTAAGTGTAGTTAAGATATCTAATCTAGATAGCCTTAGGCCCCCCAATTATCCCCAACAACCAGAGCCCAATCTTACAAATTACCAAAAGCAGCCAAGAGTGACATCTATTACCTAACTATCCTATACCAATCAGAAGATCCCACCAATGTAGCACTCACTCTAGCCCTAATAACTGTCCCCAGCCTGACACCCTACTGGTTCACTATAATCATTCTTCTTCCTATCTGTGATGGCTAGTGCTCCTAACGAGTCAATTTAATCTGGATTGGATTCAGATTGATTCAGATTGAATCTCATCTGGATCAACTCAGATGGGATTCGAATCAACCATTGTTTTGATTTCCAAATTAGATAATTAAATGTTTACATCAATAACTCAATAAATAATCATCCAAATTTGATGATCTTGGTGTCATTTGAAAGCCCTTAATAAGGTCTATCTAATGATACCAAAAATATTGAAATCGGATCATGCGTTGCTGAAACCATCTGAATCGCCGATTTTGGAAATTCTTCAATTTGCCGATTTTGGAAATTTCGTCAAATAGAACGTTTTCCTTAATATCTCGGCAACGCGTAATCCGATTTTAATGTTCTTAATATCATTAGAATGGCCTTATTAAGGGCTTTCAAATGATACTAAGATCATCAAATTTGGATGATTATTCATCGAGTTATTGATGTAAACATTTAATTGTCCAATTTGGAAATCAAAACAATGGTTGATTCAAATCCATCCGGATGGGATTCGAATCCAATCCGAGTTGATCCAGATGGGATTCAAATCCATCCGGATTGACTCGTTCGGAGCACTAGTCAGAGTTAAGAGTAGAAAGCTAATTATATCTATTGCAATATAAGCAAATAGTACTAGTTCTATATATATTAACCCAGAAGTCTGATTCCATTAGTTTTGTTTCTATTTCTGATATTTGTTCCAGATCTTAACAAATTGTCTGATATTTTTCTCTATTTCTGACCACCATATTGTTCTTTTTACTTTATTATAGATATTTATTTCTTCTAGATAGCTAAGTTCATATACTGACTTCATTATTATTTCTTCTTATACTCAAGTATAACTAGTAGTTTTTCTTTCTTTAAAATTTCTCTGTCAGTTTTGAATTATTTCCATATTCTGCTGATAATTATTTATATTTATTCTTTCAGATGTTTGGATATCTTTTACCATTCTAGATAGGTAATAATTCTATAGTAAAGCTCTTTATTTATAGTTGATTTGCTGATTGAAAGTCCTTTGGAGTATCTATAAGAGGGTATCTATATTGGCATTAGTTCTTTCTGGATAGTATACAATAGTTATATTATAGATCTATAACTTTATGATCTATCTGACATAGATTTCTTTAAGTTGTTCAGTAGTCAGTAGTTAAGTGAGAGCTGAGTAGTCTATCTGAATGGTAAAGTATCTTCCAATAAGATAGTGGTAGAACTTTTCTATAGCTCAAATAACTATGAGACATTCTAACTTATAGGATTTATATTATTTTTCAGCTCTTTATATTCCTTAACTAAGATATATAATAATATATTTTACTTTATCTTTTTTCTGAGCTAAAACTACTTCTAATCTGACTGTACTTATATCTATCTATAGAATGAATTCTTGAGTCTCCTCAAAATGGATGTCTGGTGCTTTTTGTTATCTATTAGTCTACTAGAACTTAATATTCTTCTTATTAAGTTTAGATTAGATCTGTGATATTGGAAAATCCTCTAATAAATCTATAATAGTATAAGGCTAGGCTTATGAAAGCTTAGACTTCAGTAATAATAGTGGGCCTTAGATATACTGCTACTGCTTATATCTTAAGAGAGTCTATATATACTCTATCTTAGTTGATAATGTAACCAAGATAGATATTAGAATTACACAGGCCATCTTTCTCTGGTAATATTCAGGTTATATAATCTTTTGGCAATACTTATAATACAGTTTTTGGAGAAAAGAGTTTAGCAATATAGTGACCAATATATGTTCTGAGGTGTATACTGAGCAGGATAGCCCTAGTACATTTAATTAGCAGCATGTAGAGAGGGGCCCTGGCTTAGAGGAGAGCATGAGGGGTCTGCTGATGGGAGGATATAGATGGAGAGGGAGCAGAGCTAGAGGGCAGGGGACAGGGAGGGTAAGCTTCATAGATGTGGTAAAAGGAAATCACTGACATCTAGGCTGGAGGGCTGGCTGAGGAAGGGTAAGGAGGCAGTGAAGACAATAGAGTATAAGAGAGCAGTTATTAGCAGTAGGGACAGTGGAGCTAGAGGTATAGTGGCTGGGGCAGATGTGACAGCTGATGGCAACAGGACTGCCAATCTGGAAAAAAATACAGATATGACTGCTGATGGTGGGGCTGAGAGGATGGGACTTAGATAGATAGAGAATCTGGTAGATGGTGTAACAGGCCTGGTAGTGGCCCTATTACTCAAGAAGTTGATCTCAGAGTTCATAGTTACTTTATGCTTCAGGGGCTTAGCAGTGATGGCAAAAATAGTACTGGGGCTGATTGTTAAGTAAGTGGCTAGAGCTATATCTATGAAGTTTCTGAAGAGATTGAAAGAAGTAGAGGTGAGCTTTGAGGAGGCTGAACTGTTGGAGGAAGTGCTGAAGGCTGGGCTAACTGTTAGAAAGGTATGTGTTCTGATGGTGTGCTACTTGAGATGAGACTTCAGGGTGGTATAGTTACTGGTGAAAGGGGTGCCCATGGTGACTGCTGTGGAGATAAGAAGGAGAGTTAAGAAAGTTATGGCTGAGTATAGGGAGGTGGTTGATGTTGGGTTCCAGGTCTGAGAGGGGACCTTATTTAGAATTGGAAATATCAATATTAGGATTCAGTTGGTGGGGAAGAAAGCTACCAGGAAAGCTAGGAACTGATCTTTAGTGATTATTTGGAGGGCTTTCTTATATAAGATGATAAGGGTAAAGAGGAGTAAAAGGATTTGTTAGAGATATTGGAGGAGCTGAGTAGTGTTGTAAAGCAGAAGGTAAAGGCTTGGAAGGAATATATGGAGTCAACACATTTAGAAGTAGTGGATGGAAAGAGGATTTATATAGATAAGGGGCTATGGAAAAGGTTCCAAAGATGCAAGAGATAGAGAGAGCTATTGGTGAACCTAGAGAGCAGGGCA
This sequence comes from Jimgerdemannia flammicorona, assembly GCA_003990745.1. Taxonomy (NCBI): domain Eukaryota; kingdom Fungi; phylum Mucoromycota; class Endogonomycetes; order Endogonales; family Endogonaceae; genus Jimgerdemannia; species Jimgerdemannia flammicorona. The sequence continues at coordinate 15,289 of RBNI01001397.1, read as the reverse complement.
AAGAAGGATGCTGGTAGTATTGAAATTGTGGGGAGAACCAAAGATAGTGTCTGGACTGATAAAGATGAAGAGACTGCAGAGAAGGGGCCTAAAATAGATAAGGATGTGACTGGTTATAACCCTTATGCAGATGGTACTTTTGAGATCTGAGAAGACTTCCCACCTCTATACCTCTTATTAGACAAGATCCAGCTTTAAGGGGCAGAGTGGTGGAGGATGTACCTATGTGGAGAGTCCAGTGAGTATACTTTGGAGTTTCTGAGGTAGTGAAGGAGAGACAGGTGGTGGCAGTTGGCAAGAATGAACTGGTAGATGTCCAAGAGAAGGAGTAGGATGAGGATGTGAGTACAGAGACTGATGTCTTGATGCTGGATAGAGGAAGGCCAGCAACTCCCAGGAGAAAGGAGGTGGGAAATCTTCTATGAATGTATAAGATGATGAACAACTTTGCAGCAGATGAGTTGGGGGAGGTGGACCTGTGAGTGATAAGTAAAGAGCACTGGGCATATCTCCTATATGGTGAGGGAGTGGTGGAGGTACTGAAGGTGGAGGTTCTTGCAGTTTTCCTGAAGAAGGAAGGGTATGAGATTGATAAGAAGAGAGAGACTGAGCTGGTGATTACTACTGGTGAGCAGACTGCTTTCTGTTGGGCAGAGCAGCATGGGTTGCAGCTCTGGCAGGAGGCTTGCCAGGAATATCATGAGGATTTTGAGGAGAAAGAAGATAGTGAGCTTGTAGAACTTCTGGTTGGATTAGAGGCTAAGAGGATTGAAGAGAAGGCAGTGGCTACTGAACACAATCTGGACTTGGCTCAGGAAGAGATAAACATAGAGCAGTAGAGGATACACTTATTATTTCACATTATTCCTTATGAACAGTATAACCAATATTTTTTCTTTAAATGTGAATAGGCTACAGAGTTCATTTTGATAATAGAACATTTTTTCTTGACTGAAGGGATTGGAGGCTGATCTCTTTCTTTTGTAGGATGTCAGATGTGAGGATGATTTGAATAAACTGGAATAGATAAAGGAATGGAGAAGTGGGATAGTTTGGAAGGACAAGGTTGGAATTCTGGTCTGGAGGGACAGAGAGGAGATATATGATGAGACAGGCTAGTTTGGGGAGAGTGGATTCATACTGGTTAGGAGCCAGTTATAGTGGGATCCTGCTACTGCTCTACTATATAGAGTGAGTATATAGATTGGGTGAAGGGTCTCCAGAAGAGAAGGACTCTTGCAGAGGCTGGAGTGGACATGCTTGGTAGGAACTTTAATATGGTCAGAGATGTGCTGATGGATAAAACTGATGGAGAGTGGGGGGCTGAGAGTAGGAGTGGAGGTTTGGAGATATGAGAGAAAGTAGAGTAGCTGAGTGCTCTGATGGATACTGGTAGAGGGTTTTGGAGTGACAGGAGAGTATATATATATTGGGCATATAGGCTGGGGACAAGAATTGACTAGATTTTGATGGCAGACTACTGGGCCTAAATATTTAGAGGTCACTGAAGGCTGAATGGTGTCTATGGTCTGATTATTTGAGATTGCTGGGACAAGGTCATTTTGGAGGGAGTGGGGATAGACCAGGACATTGGTGCCTCAACTCCTCTTTGTTAGACAATAAGGTATTATGGGACAAGTGAGCTGAGAACATTTGGCAGAGGGTGGAGGGGTGAATACAGGATGGTGTCCCAGTTGAAGTTAGATAGATGAGGCTGAAAGAGGCTGCTAGAGTCTATTGGAGGGAGGCTAGTAAGATGGCTGATAGACAGAGGAGGAAGTAGAGGATGTGGGCTTCTGCTAGACTGATAAGACTTTTGGAAGATTAGACAGATCTGTTGGCCCTGGAGGGGGGAGAGGACTGGAGACTGTTATGGGTGAAAAAGGAGGTTTTTGAGTTGCAACAGATATTGTGAGAGGAGAAAGAAGTATAGGTGCAGAGTTTTGCAGCATGGTTATGTTGGTAGGAGCTGGAGAAAGGAGAGAGGCCCTCTAAGTTTCTCATGAGGGGCCTTTGGGTGAGGAGAGTTCAGCAGAGGTGGGAGGAGGTTCTCAATTCTGAGGGGCTATTGGTATATAGTATATAAGATATTCTCAGGATATTTAAGGAGAGGTGGAGTAGTCTGTGGAGTGAAGAGGAGGGTGGGGCTGATGCTGCCACCATTGATCATACCTTAGAGGATTGGTATCTACTATGGGCAGAAGGACTGAGTGACCTGGTGTTACCAGTGCAGGAGGAGGAGATTTACCAGATTCTTGCTGCAACTATACTGGGTACAGCACCAGGGGAGGATGGCCTGCCCTGGAATTTCTTGAAGAAGATGGTGGATGTCTTCAGTATACTAGGAGAGCTGAGGGTACTTTATAACTTAGTACTATAGTCTGAGAGATAGGTAGGTGAGCAGGATCTGAGACTGGTAGTACTGTTGTATAAGAATAAGAGCAGAAGAGAGGACTAGAAGAACTGGAGGCTGATCATACTACTGGACATAGACAGAAAGTTGGTTACTAAGGTAGTGGTAGCAAGGCTGTAGAAGATAGCCCAACTGGTCTTGAGGGAGGAGCAGTGGGGCTTTATCAGGGGCTGACTTATTTGGAATGACATAGCTTGGATACACAGCATTATTGAAGGGGCTTGAGCTTGTAAACTGGATGGATACCTGGTCTTCTTGGATCAGAAAAAGGCATATGACTATATTCAATGAGTCTAGATAGCAAAGGTACTAGATTAGATTAGTGTCTCTCAACAGTTCTGAGTAGCAATAGTCAGCCTACTAGAAGGGAGCAGAGCTGTGCTCATGTATAATAGACATTGAGAGGTGGCTTTCCCTCTGAGTAGAGATGTTCCCCAGAGAGACCCACTGTCCCCCATTCTGTATATGCTTTCCTTGGAGTCTTTGATGGATAGAATTTGGAGAGCTTTCAGTATTTGACATTGGATGGAAAGTTGGTACCTTTGCAGATGATATGGTGGTCAGCCTGGACTCAATCACTGATATTAAGAAACTCAAGAAGACTATAGAGTAGTATGAGGTATACTCTGAAGCTAAACTCAATTGGCACAAGTATGAAACAATAGTGCTTGGTAATAGCCTGATGGGGGGAGATGTCATTGGAATAATTGTCTCTGCTGGAGAGGCAGTGAGATACTTGGGCATCTATCTCTCAGTATATGGGTCAGTTCTACTAAGACTCTAGTAGAAGTAGTGAGTTACTATCTGGGGGGAGGCTCTGTAGAGTTGGGGAGACTACTACTTGTCTCTGACAGGACATATTTCTATCTTAAATATTTACTGACTGTTGAAGTTGTAGTATTTGGCTTATCATCTGAACTTCCCAGTCTGAGTGATGAAGAGATTGCTGAAATTGGCCAAGGGGTGGATTTGGGCTAGGAGGAGGAGTCAGATTAGCTGAGAATCTATCTTTACTAGTGACTAGAGAGAGACTTGAGCTAGTTGACTTTCTGAAGAGGTTGTACTGTCTGAGAGTATGGTGGCTTAAGAGAGCTGTGGAGCTGAGTGGTGGCAGCTGAGTTCCCCTGATGAAGAAGGTCTGGGAGATGAGATCCTCACTGAGAGACTCTACAGGAGATCTACTGTCCTTAGTTGGACTTCAGAACAATAGGTGTATGTGGTTTAAAAACTTCTGATAGAGAGTTGTAGATGGAGTACACTATATTAGTATTTGTTAGTAGAGAGATGAAGGAGAGATGCCTTAGGGCCCAAGCAATGTGGAGATGGGACTAAGTATTGCTGGAGGGCATCCTTTTTTTTTTTTTTTTTTTTTTTTTTTTTTTTTTTTTTTTTTTTTTTTTTTTTTTTTTATAGTCACTTAGACTCTGCTATTTATTACCAGTCTATTAATAAGTTTACAGTATCTCCTCCCACTACCCAATCCCCATAGGGGAGTCTCTCCCTATATCATCATGAATAAAGACCATCTTCTCACCCACTACTCTCACTCTCTCCCTACTCTACCTACAGATCTTCTCTACTAAGTGACACCTTCAACCACTCTGCAACCCCCAACCCAGCCACCAGTTCATCAAGATGTCTTCCATAAGGCTATGCCAATGCAACAACCAGTCCCCTAAGCCCAGTCTCCTCCTATCTTCAAAAATAAAAAGCCAGTGACTGGCCAGTCCCACCCAAATCACCAAAACCCAGCCTAAGATAAGCTACTCCTTTCCCACCCACCCACCAGTCTATCCCTCAAATCCTCCCACTGACCCCATACACCATTTCCCCAACACATTACCCCCAAATGATTCCCAACAGTCTATCAAAAGTCACTAAGTACCTCATACTCTCCTAGCCAATGTTTAGGCATCTGCACATATCTCTCTTCCTGCCCTACATTGTGGCACTCCTCACAGTCAAAGCAACCTCCCTCAATAAGGTGACCTGAGCAGAAGTTGAGCATTACATTCCTCCTCAGCATGTGTTACCAGACCACCCAGTACTTCAGCAGCATCCATCTCCTCACCTCAGCACTCCAGGCCCACACACTATACCAGTTCCACTTCTCTCTGATACCCACTCTCTGCCATCCACTAGGCCACAGATCCTGGCCTTATCTCCTTTGGCAATCTATCTCATCACTAATGTTGAACTTGATTAAGAGAATGCCTCCCAGCAACACTCAGTCCCATTTTCACATTGCTGGTTCCCAAGCTACCTCTCCTTCATACTCTGCCAATGAATTCCAATACAGTACATCTCCTCTGCTACTTCCTACCAGAAGCCTTTATATCATAATTGTGTAGTATTCCAAAGCCCAACCAATGATAGGAGATCACCTGTCAAGCCTCTTGGTGAGAATCTCATCTCCTAGACCTTCTGCAATAGAGGGACCCAACTGCCCCCTCTCAATTCCACCACTCTCTTTAACCACCATACTCTCAAGCAGTGTAGCCTCTTCAGAAAGTCAACCAGCCCAAGCCCTCCTCTTGCTATCAGTAAGGATAAGACCTTCCAACTGATTTGAATCCTTCTTCTAGCCCAGATCCACCCCTTGGCCAGCTTTATCAATTGCTTCACTACTCAGGCTGGGAAGTCCAGATGATAAGCCAGATACCATAACTTCAGCAGCCAATAGACATTCAAAATTGAGACATACTCTGCTAGAGACAAGTGGCAACCCCTCCAGCTCTGCAGTGCCTCCCCCCAGATTTCAATCCTCTGCTCCCACCAAAGTCTTGGTAGTACTAACCCATATACTGACAAATAAATATCCAAGTACTACACTATCTCACCAGTAAGAACAATTGTTCCAATAACATCCCCTCCCACCAGGCCATTGCCCAACACTATTGTTTCATATATGTCAATTGAGTTTAGCCCCAGAGTTCTCCTCATATCACTCCACTGTCCCCTTGAGCTCCTCAACATCTGCAATAGACCCCAGGTCAACCACCATGTCATCTGCAAAGGCCCCAACTTTCCACCCAATTCCAAAGATGGAGAGCTCTACTATCTTCTGCCTAATTCTATCTATTAGGGGTTCTAGAGAAAGAGCATATAGAATGGGAGACAATGGGTCCCCCTGGGGCACACCCCTATCCAGAGGAAATAATACTCCTCTATGTCTATTATATATGAGCACAGCCTTACTCCCTTCCAGTAGGCTGATCATTGCTAACTGGAACTGGTACAGTACCCTAGTTCTATCCAATACTTTCACTAGTCAGACTCACCGCACCCAGTCATAGCCTTCTCCTGGTCCAAGAAGACCAGTCACCCATCTAGTCTACAAGCTCATGCCTCTTCAATAACTCTATGTACTCAGGCTGTGCTATCCCTAATGAGCCAGCCTCCTACAAAGCCCCTCTACTCAACACTTAAGACTTGCTGGGCCACTTTCTGTAGCCTTGTGACTACCACCTTAGTCACTAACTTCCTATCTATATCCAGTAGCATAATTGGCCACCAGTTCTTCCAGTCCTCATATCTTCCTTTGTTCTTATAAAGCAATATCACCAGCCCCAGATCCTGCTACCCATCTCCCTATCTGTAATATAAAGTTATACAATACTATTATCTTATCTAGTACTCCTGAAACTCCTACCATCTTCTTCCAGAAGTCCCAGAGCAGACCATCCTCCCCAGGCACCATATCCAGGATTGTCACAGCAAGAACCTAGTGGATCTCTTTTTTTTTTTTTTTTTTTTCATAGTTACTTGGACTCTGCCATTTATTACCAGTTTATTAATAAGTTTACAGTATTATCTCCCACTACTCAATCCCCATAGGGGAGTCTCTCCCACCCTCTCCTAAATAAAGACCACCTTCTCACCCACTACTCCAACCCTCCCCTCACTCTGCCTACAGATTTTCTCCACCAAGTGACATCTTCAACCACTCTGCGACCCCTAACCAAGCCACCAGCCTGTCAAGGTGTCTTCCATAAGGCCATGCCACCACAGTAGTCAGACCCTCAAGCCCAGTCTCCTTCCATCCTCAAAAATAAATAACCAGTGACTGGCCAATCCCACTCAAATAGCTAAAGCCCAGTCTAATGTGAGCCATTCCTTTCCCACCCCCCCTACCAGTCTATCCCTCAAATCCTCCCACCACCCCTGCATGCCAACTCCCCTGCACCCTACCCCCAACTGATCTCCAACAGTCTGCCAAAAGTTACTAAGTACCTCACACTCTCCTAGCCAATGTTCAGGCATCTATATATATCCCCCTTCCTGCCCTATATTATGGCACTCCTTACAGTCAAAGCAACCTCCTATGATAAGGTGACCTGAGCAGTAGTTGAGCATTATATTCCTCCTCAGCATGTGCCACCAAGTCACCCAGTACTTTGGTGGCATCTATCTTCTCACCTCAGCACTCTAGGTCCAAACACCACACCAGTCTCACTCTTTGTCGATTCCTACTCCTTGCCAACTGCTGGGCCATAGATCCTGGCCTGGTCCCCTTTGGCATTCTATCCTATCACTAATATCAAACTCGATTAAGGAACTGTCTCCCAGCAACACTTGGTCCTATCTCTACATTGCCAGATCCCAAGCCACCTCTCCTTTATTTCCCTGCCAATGAATTCCAATACAGTACACCCCTTCCACCACCCCCTACCAGAAGCCTTTATATTGTAATTGTTTAATATTCCGAAGGCCAACCAAAGATAGGAGATCTCCAGTCGAGCCTCTCAGTGAGGACCTCATCTCTCAGACCTTCTGCAATAGGGAAACCCAATCTCCCCCTCTCAACTCCATGGCTCTCTTCAACCACCATGCTCTCAAGCAGTGTAGCCTCTTTGGAAAGTCAACCAGCCCAAGTCCACCACTTGCCACTGGTAAGGACAGGACCTTCCAGCTAATCTGACTCCATCTTCTAGCTCAGATCCACCTCTTGGCTAGCTTCATCAATCTCTTCACCACTTAGACTGAGAAGTCCAGATGATAAGCCAGATACTACAACTTTGGCAGCCAGTAGACATTCAAAATCAAGACATGCCCTGCCAGAGACAATTGGTAACCCCTCCAACTCCACAAGGCCTCCCCCCAGATTCCAACCTGTTGCTCCCACCAGAGCCTGGATAGAACTGATCCATAAACTGACAGATAGTTACCCAAGTACTACACTGTCTCACCAGCAGGGATGATTGTTTCAATAACCTCCCCTCTCACCAGACTATTGCCTAACACCATTGTTTCACATTTATGCCAATTAAGTTTAGCCCCAAAGTTCTCCTCATACTACTCCACTGTCTTCTTAAGCTCCTCAACATCAGCAATTGATCACAGGTCAACCATCATGTCATCCACAAAGGCCTCTACTTTCCACCCAATGCCAAAGATAGAGAGCCCCACTATTTTCTGCTGAATTTGATCTATTAAGAGTTCCAGGGAAAGGGCATACAGAATGGGGGACAGTGGGTCCCCCTGGAGTACCTCCCTACTAAGGAGAAATACTACCCCTCTATGTCCATTACACATGAGTGCAGCCCTACTCTCTTCCAGTAGGCTGACCATTACTGATCTGAACTGGTGTAGAACTTCAGTTCTATTCAATACTTTTGCCAGCCAGACTTACCTCACCCAGTCATAAGCCTTCTCCTGGTTCAAAAAGACCAGTCATCCATCCAATCCACTAGCTTGTACCTCTTCAATAACTCCATATACCCAGGCTGTGCCATCCCTAATGAGTCAGCCTCCCACAAAGCCCCTCTGCTCAATGCCCAAGACTTGCTGAGTCACCTTTTGTAGCCTCATGACCACCACCTTAGTGATCAACTTTCTGTCCATAACCAGTAGCATAATCAGCCTCCAGTTCTTCCAGTTCTCTTGTCTTCCTTTGTTCTTGAAGAGTAATGTCACCAACTCCAGATCCTGTTCCCCCACCCATCTCTCTGACTGTAAAATAAAATCACACAATACTGTTATCTCCCCCAGTACTCCTGGGACTCCCACCATCTTCTTCCAGAAGTCCCAGGGCAAATCATCCTCCCCAGGTGCCATACCTAGTATTGTTATGGCAAGAACCTAGTGGATCTCCTCTTCTTGTACTGGCAACACTAAGTCTTCCAACCTATCTACTTGTGGGGGGTGCCAATCCTCTAATGCTTGGTCAATGGCATCAGCATCCACCCCACTCTTCTTCTCACTCCACAATCCACTCCAATGCTCCTTTAAAGATCTAAGAACATCTTGTATACCATGGACCAGTATATCGTCAGAGTCAAGCACCCCCTCCCACCTTTGCTGCACCCTTCTTACCTGAAGAGCTCTCATGAGATACTTTGAGGGTCTCTTCCCTTCTTCCAAACCCTACCAATGGAGCTGCACTACCAAACTCTGTACCTTTGCCTCTTCCTCCTTCTGCAATACCTGTTGTAGTTCACCAACCTCCATTTTTGCCCTCCTTGATCTCCAATTCTCCTCTCCCTCCAATGTTGCCAGTCTTGCCCAATCCTCCAAGAGTCTAGACAGTCTACTAGAAGCCCATCTCATCCATCACCTCCTCTGTTTCCCAGCCTCCTTGCCAGCCTCCCTCCAGTAGGTCTTGGCCATCTCTTTCATCTGCATCCATTAAACACCAACTGGGGCACCTTCCTGTCTCCAGTACTCCATTCTCAGTTGAATGTCCACAGCCCACTCATCTCATCAGAACTTATCATCCAATAAGGAGAAATTGAGGCACCAATGTCCAGGCCCATCCCCACTCCTTTCAAAATATCCCTGTCCTAAAAGCCCCCAATAATCTAACCAAGGATACCATTCCACCTCCAGTAACTTCCAAACATCCAAGCCCCAGCAGCCAGCTATTAGAATCCAATCAATTCTTGTCCCCAAGCCCCCTGCCCAATGTATGTATACCCTCCTATCTCTCCAGTACTCCCTACCCACACCCACCAGAGCACTCAGCCTTTCTACTTTCTCCTATACTGCCAGTCCTCCCTTTGACCCTCAGCTCCCCATCCTCTATCTGTTCTATCCAACAGTATATCTCAGACCATATTGAAGTCTCTACCAAGCATATCCACTCCAGTCTCTACAAGGATTTCACTCTTCTGAAGGCCCTTCACCTAATCTACATACTTATCCCATACAGCAGGGAAGTAACAGGAGCCCACTATGACCAGCTCCCATCCTGCACATATTCACTCACCTCAGACCAATCTATCCCCCCAGCTCTATATATCCCTTATCTCTTCTCTGCCTTTCCATATCAGAATTCCAACCTTGCTCTTCCAAACTACCTCACCTCTCCATTCCTTCATCTATTCTAGTCTATTCAAATCATCTTTACACCTGATATTCTGCAAGAGGAAGAGATCAGCCTCCAATCTCTTCAGCCAAGTAAAAATATTCCTTCATCAATAAGCATTCCATAACTCATTCATGTTCAAAGAAAAAATGTTGGTTGTACTATTTATAATGAAATATAGTGTATTATCAAGTTCTTCCCTACTGCTCCATGTTCATCTCCTCCTATGCCAAATCCAGATTATGTTCTGTAGTCACCTCCACTTCCTCAGCCCTCTGAGCCTCCAATCTAGTCAACAGCTCATTCATCTCCCCATCTGCTTTCTTCTCAAACTCCTCTTGGTACTCCAGGCAGGCCTTCTGCCAGAGCTGCAATCTATGTCACTTGGCCCAACAGTATTTGGCCCTCTCACCAGCAACCCCAGCTAGCTCTGCCTCCTGCTCCTTATCTACCTCATACCCTTCCTCCTTCAGATACACTGCAAGGATCTCTGCCTTCAATGCCAACTCTACACCATCTCTCTGCAGGATCTGTGCCCAATGCTCATTGCTCATTACTCTCAAGTCCACCTCCCCCAACTCTTTAGCTGTCAGATTATTCATCATCCTATACATCCAAAGTAGGTTTCCCACCTCCTTCCCTCCAGGAGTTACCAGTCTCCCACCATCCAATATTGTGGTGTCAGCCCCAGCACTTGCAGTCTCATCTCATACCTCTGGGACATCCACCAGTTCCTCCTCTCCAACTGCCACCACCTGTCCCCTATTTGCCATCTCAGGAACTCCAAATTGCACTTGCTGGGCCTCCTTCATTGGCACATCTTCTCCCACTCTGCTTTGGAATGCCAGACCTCACCTGATAAGAGGAGTAGGGGTAGACAATCCCTCCCAGTCTTCTTCCAGACCTCAAATGTACCATTAGCATATGGGTCACTGCCAGCTACTTTCCTGCCCTCTCCTGTCCCCTTCTCTATACTCCCACCATCCTTACCAGTCCAGACACTTGCCTTGGCACCCCCCATTTCCACCATTCCACTCACCTCCTTCTGTGGTTGACCTTCTATCTTAGCCAGCAGCTCCTTCTGATGCTTATGTCTCTGAGCTTTTTCCCATTGCCCCTTGTCCACTCAAATCTGCTTCCCATCCACCACCTCCAGGTATGTTGACTCTACAAAAGCCCTCCAAGTCTTTGCCCACTGCTCTACTGCTCCACTCAGCTCTTCCAGCACCTCTAGTAAGTCCTCTTTCTCCTCCTCACTCTCCTTCACCCTTGTCACCTTACACAAGATTGCCCCTCAGACTATCCCTGAAGGCCAGTTCCTTGTCTTTCTAGTAGCTTCTTTCCCTGCCAGCCAAATCCTCATATTCACATCTCTAGTCTTGAGCAAGGTCCCTTCCCATACTCTGAATCCAATATCTACTACCTCTCTATACTCTGCCATGACCTCCTTGACCCTCCTTCTCATCTCCATCACCATCACCATAGACACTCCTTTCACCAGTAGTTGGACCACCCTGGGGTCCCATTACAGACAGCATACCATTGGAACATATACCTTCCCAACTATCAATCCAACCTTCAGTGCTTCCTCCAAAGGCTCAGCCTCCTCAAAGCCCACCTCCACTCCCTCCAATTCCTTCAGGAACTTTACAGATACTGCTCTAGCCACCTGCTAAGTGATAAGCCCCAGTACCATTTTTGCCATCACTGTCAGGCCCCAGAAGCACAACATCACTGTAAATACCAAGATCAATTTCTTGAGTAATGGGGCCACTGCCAGACCTGTCACACCATCTGCTAAATCTCCTTGCCTTCCAAGCCTCAGTTACTCAGCCATTCTATCAGCAGTTATATCTAGATTTTTTTCCAGATTGGTAGTTCTGTCTCTATCAGCTATTACACTCTCCCCAGCCACTACTCCCCCAGTTCCACTGCCCTCACCACCAAGGACTACTCCCTCATGAACTGCAGTCTTCTCCATCTCCTTGCCTTTCCTCAGCCAACTCTCCAACCCAGATGACTGCTGTCTCCCCTTTACCATCTCTGCAAAGCTCACCCCTGTCCTCCACTGCTGCCTCCTCCCCCACCTTGTCCTCCTGCCAACAGCCCCCTCATGCCCCCCCCCAGGCCAGGACCTCTCCCCACCTGCTGCCAGTCGAACATGCTAGGGCCACCCTGCCCAGTATATACCCTAGATTGCTTACTGTTTGCTATTGCCTTAGTATCTTTCTCCAATAAACGACTTGAAAGTATGTTGTAAAAGTGTGTGTAACATGAATAGTAGCTGAGAAAGGATGTAGATCTCTTCCTCTTGTACTGGCAACACTAAGTCATCTAGCCCATCCACTCATAGAGGGTGTCAATCCTCCAATGTCTGGTCAATGGCAGCTGCATCTGCCCCACCCTCCTTCTCACTCTACAATCCACTCTATCACTCCTTTAATGAACCAAGAATGTCTTGTATATTATGCACCAGTATACCATCAGAGTCAAGCACCCCCTCCCACCTTTGCTGTACCCTTCTTGCCTAAAGGGCCCTTATGAGATACTTAGAGGGTCTCTCCCCTTCCTCCAAGCCCTGCCAATAAAGCCATGCTGCCAGGCTCTACACCCTTGTCTCCTCCTCATCCTGCAGCACCTGTTGTAATTCTCCAACCTCCATTTTTGCCCTCATTAACCTCCAATCCTCTCTCCCCTCCACCATCACTAGCCCTGTCCAATCCTCTAAGAGTCTAGTCAGTCTAACAGAAGTCTATCTCACCCATCACCTCTTCTGCTTCTCAGCCTCTCTGCCAGCCTCACTCCAGTAGACCTTGGCCATCTCTTTTATTCTCATCTACCAAACACCAACTGGGGCACCTTTCTGCCTCCAGCTCTCCACCTTCAGTTGAATGTCTTCCATCTACTTATCCCATCAGATCCCATTAGCTAATAAAGAGGAATTGAGTTACTAATGTCCAGATCCATCCCCACTCCCCCCAAAATGCCCCTGCTCTAACAGCCCCCAATGATCTGACCAAGGACACTATTCTATCTCTAGCAACTTCTAAACATCCAAGCCCCAGCAGCTGGTCATCAATATCCAGTCAATCCTTGTTTCCAGACCCCCTACCCAGTGCATATACATATACCCTCCTATCCCCCCAATACTCTCTACCAGCATCTACCAGAGCATTTAGCCTTTCTATATCTTCCCATGCCACCAACCCTCCACTCCTACTCTCAGCTCCCCATCTACCATCTATTCTATCCATCAGTACATCCTAAACTATATTGAAGTCTCTACCAAGCATATCTACTCCAGCCTCTACAAGGACCCCACTCTCTTGGAGACCCTTTACCCAATCCACACACTCACTCTGTACAGCAGGGCAGTAATAGGAGCCCACTGTGACCAACTCCTAACCTATATGTATCCACTCTCCCCAGACCAATTTATCCCCCCAGCTCCTCATATCCCATATCTCCCCTCTGCCTTTCCAGACCAGAATCCCAACCTTGCCCTTCCAAACTACCTCATCTCCCCATTTCTTTATCTATTCCAGCCTATCCAAATCATCCTCACACCTGATATCCTGCAAGAGGAAAAGATTGGCCTCCAATCCCTTCAGCCAAGTAAAAATGTAAAATATTGGTTGTACTATTCATAATGAAATATAGTATGTTATCCAGTCCATTCTTACTGCTCCATATTCATCTCTTTCTGTACTATATTCAGATTATGTTCTGCAGTCACTGCTTCCTCTTTGGCCCTCTGAGCCTCCAATCCAGCCAATAGCTCATTCATCTCCCTATCTATCTTCTCCTCAAACTCCTTATAGTACTCTAGGCAGGCCTCCTGTCAGAGCTGCAATTTATAATACTTGGTCTAGCAGTATTTAGCCCTCTCACCAGCAACCCCTGCCAGCTCTGCCTCCTGCTCCTTATCTACCTCATACCCTTCCTTCTCCAGATATACCACAAGGATTTCCACCTTTAATGCCAACTCTACACCATCCCTCTACAGGATCTACACCCAATGCTCATCACTTATTACTTGCAAGTCTACCTTCCTCAACTCTTCAGCTATGGGTTGGAGTGGGGCAAGGCCCTCCTATGGGGATTGGGTAGTAGGTGGAAGACTGTATATTTAACAATAGACTGGTAATAAATGGCGGAGTCCAAGTGACTATAAAAAAAAAAAAAAAAAAAAAAAAACAAAACAAAATCAACTCTTCAGCCACCAAGTTATTCATCATCCTGCATATCCAAAGTAGGTTCCCCACCTCCTTTCCCCCAGGAGTCACCAGTCTCCCTCTATCTAACATTGTGGTGTCAGCCCCAGTACTTGCAGACTCATCCCACACCTCTGGGACATCCACCAGTTCCTCCTCTCCCACTGCTACCACTTATCCCCCATTCACTACCTCAGGAACTCCAAATTATACTTGCTGGGCCCCCTGCATTAGTACATCCTCTACCACTCTGCTTTGGGAAGTTAGACCATGCCTGATAAGAGGAGTAGGGGTAGGTGATCTCTCCCAGTCCTCCTTCCAGACCTCAAATATACTATCAGCATATGGATTATCACTAGTCAATTTCCTGTCCTCTCCTATCTCCTTCCCTACACTCCTACTATCCTTATTGGCCCAGACACTCACTTTGGTATCCCCTGTCTCCATCATCCCATCTATATCCTTCTGTGGTCTACCTTCCAGCTTAGCCAGCAGCTTCTTCTAATGCTTACATCTCTGAGCTTTTTCCCACTACCTCTTGTCCACTCTAATCTGCTTTCCATCCACCACTTCCAAGTATATCAACTCCACAAAAACCTTCCAAGCCTTCACCCACCACTCTACTGCACCACTCAGCTCTTCCAGTACTTCCAATAAGTCCTCTTTCTCTTCCTCACTCCCCTTCACCCTCATCACCTTACACAAGATTGCCCCCCTGACCATCACCAAAGGCCAGTCCCTTGTCTTTCTGATAGCTTCCTTTTCTGCCAGCTTAATCTATACATCAACATCCCCAGCCTTGAGCAAGGTCTCTTCCCAGACCCTGAATCTGATATCCACTACCTCACTATACTCCACTATGACCTCCTTGACTCTTCTTCTCATCTCCACCACTGTCACCATGGGTACTCCTTTTACCAACAGTTGTACTACCCTGGGATCCCATCTCAGGCAACATGCTATAGAGACACACACCTTCCCAATAGTCAAACCAACCTTCAGCACCTCCTTCAAAGGCTCAGCCTTCTTAAAGCCCACCTCTACTCTCTCTAATCCCTTCAGAAACTTTACTGATGCTGCTCCAGCCACCTGCTTAGTAATAAGCCCCAGCATCATTTTTGCCATCACTACTAGGCCTCAGAAGCACAGTATAACCATAAATACTGAAATCGATTTTTTGAGTAACAGGGCCACTGCTAGACCTATCACACCATCTGCCAAATCTCCCTGCCCTCCAAGCCCCTGCCACTCAGCTGCACCATCAGCAGTCATATCTGGATTTTTTTCCAAATTGGCAGTCTCATCACTATTAGCCATCATGCTCACCCTAGCCACTATACCCTCTTTTTTTTTTTT
>RBNI01001396.1:0-22641 GCA_003990745.1 Jimgerdemannia flammicorona | reverse complement strand
CCCCCCCCCTCTCGTTTATCATATGTCAGCATTGCCCATGAAATCTTTATTCGCAGATATGGATGTCTTCCACTACGATGTCACCATCACCCCCGACGTTCCGCCTAAGCTCAACAAAATTGTCTGGGAGGAATTCTGTATCACCCACAAGGAAGACGCCTTTGGCGGTATGCTTACCGTGTACGATGGTCGCAAGAATCTGTTCGCCCCGAAGGAGCTTCCCTGCGCCGATCCCTACAGTGATAAGGTAAGTAAAGACACGATCTTGAGATTAATTCTCCGGTAGATGTTCTGTAGTCGAATTGCCGTATTTTTATTTTGTTTATTTATTTTTGAAATAGATTACGATCCCTGAGCATGATGGTTCCATTAACCGCAAGGCCCCTCGTGAGTTTACCGTCAAGCTCAAAAAGGCCGCCATCATCAACCTGGAGGAGCTCCACCGTTTCATTCAGAAGAAGGCCGCTTTTTC
This sequence comes from Jimgerdemannia flammicorona, assembly GCA_003990745.1. Classification (NCBI taxonomy): domain Eukaryota; kingdom Fungi; phylum Mucoromycota; class Endogonomycetes; order Endogonales; family Endogonaceae; genus Jimgerdemannia; species Jimgerdemannia flammicorona. The sequence goes on along the minus strand of RBNI01001396.1, from coordinate 22,169 downwards.
CGGGAACTGCCAGACCGGTATCATGGCTCTCGACGTCCTGATCGGGTACAAGATTGGCCAAGAGTTTATCACCGTCAATCGCAATTTCTATACCCCACATGGTGCTCAGTCTATCAATGGTGGCCTCGAGGTCTGGCAAGTATGTATCTTTGTAACTTGGTTCAGGTATTTCTAGTATGAGATGTTTTATGCAAGCGTTTGAATTAAACCGCTTCTGAACCCTTTACTATAGGGATATTATCAATCCCTTCGCCCTGGCCAAGGCAAAATGTTCATCAACGTGGATACCTCCGCCACCACCTTCTATGAGGGTCTCCCCATGCACGAAGCCTTCGCGCGCATGCTTGGGGCGCGCAGCGTGAACGATCTCCGCCAGGGCGTGCAGGAGCGCGACCGGATCAAGTTAGACAAGGCACTGAAGAAGATCAAGATTCGCGTCCGACACCGGGGCGAGGCAATTAAGAGGCAGTTTACCGTGTTCAAGATCACGCCGACGTCGGCCGACCACACCTTCTTCGAGCTTCAGGACGGCACTAGAACCAACGTGGCCGACTACTTCCGCAGCCAGTACGGCCTTCGCCTCGCCTACCCGTTTCTGCCTTGTGTCGTCATCCAGAAGGACTCCTATCTGCCCCCCGAGGTCTGCGAAATTGTTCAGGGCCAGCGCTACCTCAAAAAAATGAGCGACCGTCAGACTGCCGACATGATAAAGTTCACTTGTCAGTCTCCCGATACCCGTGCTATCAAGGTCGCCGACGGCATGAAGAAGCTCAACTACGCCGAAAACGAGTACCTTCGTCAGTTTGGCATGAAAGTTCAGAGCGAGATGCAGATTTTGGATGCTCGCATCCTCCCGCCGCCTACCATGCAGTTTCATCCGCAAAGCCGTGAGGAATTCAGCACTCCGATGGAAGTGAGTAATTACCATACAACTGACTAAGGTTTAACAGGATATTGCGGATATTTAATTTCTCTCCACGAAACCGCAGGGTACTTGGACCATCGATTCACGCAAGAGATTCTTCAACGCCGTCGAGCTTTCTTCTTGGGCGGTTGTCGTATGGGGTCAAGAGCAGGAAATTCCGGCTCGCGCAGTCGAAATGTTTGTGAGGCAACTGGTTCAAGCAATGGTTGAGATGGGTAAACCTCTGACTAGTTTTATTTTATCTCTTTTTATTTATTTTTTATTTATCTATTATTGGTTCAACGCTAAACAGTATTTCGTTTGGCGTCTTAGGTATGAATGTGACTATGCAGCAACCACCTCTTATGCGTTCGAGCCCTCAAGGCAACGTCGACGATACGCTCAAAACGGCTTGGACCAAAGCTTGTGAGTTTATTAATTTATTTTTGTTCTATGCAATTTGATATACCTTTAATTCACAGTTTTGACCCATATTCGTAGGTCAATGTGCTAGAGAAGAGATTAGTAAGGCTCCGCAGCTCATCATATGCATCATGCCCAATATTGGCCGCATCAAGCCCGTCATCAAGCGAATCGCCGAGACCAAGCTCGGTGTCATGACCCAGTGCTGTCTCAAAAACAAGGTATGCTCTACATAATATCGTTGAGATATATATTTGTCCTTCGATTCTCATCAAATATTGACCTGCCATTATCAGATCATGTTGCCCAAGAGGCAGTACAACCAGATGCTCGCTCTCAAAATCAACACCAAGCTCGGCGGTATAAACAACATATTACGCTCGGGTGAGATGCCGTTGCTCGAAGAGAAGCCAACCATCATCTTCGGCTGCGATGTCACTCACGCTGGTCCTGGAGATAACCGCAGGCCTAGTATCGCTGCTATGATTGGGTCGATGGATAGCTACGGGTTTCGCTACGGTATGTATCGCTATAATATCTTGTTTTCTGGCGGTTGACTGAGGTTTTCTGCTTTCTGATGCCAATTACATCCATTACAGCTTCTGCGATCCGCCTCCAACAATCTCGGGTCGAGACCATTCAAGACCTCACCTCGATGGCTAAAGAGCTGCTCATTGCCTACTACCGTAAGACCGGCAAGAAACCCGCACGCATTATCGCCTTCCGAGACGGCGTTTCCGAGGGACAGTTTGCGGAGGTCATGAAAACCGAGATCGACGCCATCAAAAGAGCTTGCTACTCGCTCGAGGAGAGCTACAGGCCACCCATCACCTTCATTGTCGTTCAGAAGCGCCATCACGCTCGCTTCTTCCCCATCAACCGCTCCGAGGCCGACCGCTCGGGCAATTGCATGCCGGGGACTGGTATGCATGTGCAGAAGTTGGCTTTCGCCTTTGAATTCAGCATTACGTAACGGATCGAAATTATGCTCACTCCTTCTTAACCCTCAGTCGTCGATGCCACAATCGTGCACCCGTACGAGTACGATTTCTACATCCAGTCACACCCCGGTTTGCAAGGCACTTCGCGTCCGACCCATTACCATGTCCTCCTGGACGAAAGCAAGATCGACGTCGACAAGCTCCAAGACATGACCTACAAGCTGTGCTACCTTTACGGGCGCTGCTCTAGGGCTGTATCGGTGTGCCCACCTTCTTACTATGGTATTTGTCGTGACATTCCTGACGCCTATAACTGCTTTAGCCAGTTGTTCGCCCAACTGTTCACATTCGAATCTTCCTACTCCCTGCTTCTCTACATCACATAGCTCACTTGGTCGCTTACCGCACCGGCGAGTATATGAAAGCTCTCGACGAGAGCGAGTCTGCTACTTCGTCTTCCGAAGCCGGGTCTACGGACTTTTCGAGTTCGTCCTTCGTGAATGTCACCGTCAAGGTATACCCCAGTGCTGATTGTAAATGGTTCACTCGAATGATTACTAACATATATATTCGTTTCTATAGCCCGAAATTGCCAAGACCATGTATTTCATGTGAAATGAAGTCGGTTTCAGTCCCCGGGTCGTCGCGTGTGAATATACTAGTATGTTTTATTTTTGATAGACGATAGCCTTGCAGTTTGATTTTTTTTTTTTTTTTTTTTTTTTTTTTTTTTTTTTCATAGCTCGAGTCTTTATATTCAATTGGCGAACATTTTGCGACCAAGACCATTGCGTTAGCGAGCTATCAGTCTGTGCCTGTTGGCCAGTAGCAGCCAGAAGTCATGTCCGCATCCGCATGTCATTCTTCACGAACACCGTCATCTCTTGAAGGTGCGGCTCGTGTTCTTTGCACTTTACTGCACTTGCAACTTGTGCTAGAGCGGTTGAAATGCGACTGTACGATTTCACGTAAGAAATAACTTGTGAAAGAAGGCTTTGGCGTCGTATTTACTTTCCCTTCGTTCCTTTTTATTGTTACTTTTGCTATCGAGCAACTCGTGCCATTTAACACCAAAGTTTTCGAATATTTGAAGGATCTGTAGTGCTGAATGATAACATGATATCATCCGATAGTCTAGGAGACTTGGAGAGTGAATAATAAGGAATCATGGTACATTTAGAGTAGAGCTAGTTACAGGTAAAGTAAACATATACTGGGAGGCTGAAGGGAGAGGGATAACGTATTCGCTGAGGAATGTAAGTTTGTCTATCGCACGTTTCAGCACAACCTTTGAATGTATACCATTCAAAATAGGTGAAACTTCGTGTGCCATTTTTTTTTTTTTTTTTTTTTTTTTTTTCGGAGAATAATTACTCGACGCATATAAAGGGGTTATCTAAGATGAGCATCGTGATGAGTACTATAATATTTTCCTCCCTCCCCCAAACATCGAGAAATGTGACATGCGGATAACGTTTTTATATTACGATGAACTTTTGCAATTATGATAGTTACAACCGATAAATACATGGCAATTACGTGATAAATTTTATATATTACAACTTTTAGTCATCGCCACGTCCACTTACAGGAGCATAGCAGCAGCCAGAACAGCCAGAACGGTGATACCGAACGAAGCAACGGTGTTGGCGGCACCGGCATTCGTACTCTGGAGAGATGCCAGAGTCTCATTGTAATAGGGGTTGGGGAGGGCGGTGCCATTGAGGCCGATGATGTTCTTGACGACGGAGTCGTTGCGGCCCAGAGAACCGAGATCCCAGTTGGCTTCAATGGTGGCGAGGAGGTTAAAGTGAGTGTATTGGGTCGCATCGGCGACGTTGGCTACCTTGACGGCGGAGCCAATCAGGACGGTGTAGACGTAATTAGTGCCCTTATTGCCCTGTGAGCAGACGAGCAAATAGAGTAGAGAAGGCATGTGAGTATAATGTACAAATGTACAACCATGTTGCCGTGAAGGCTATATATGTCGAGAATGATACAAAAACCTCATCATTAGAGACATCCGACTCGTCGAACGTGATGACGAACAGGGTGTTGCTGAAGGCACTGTTATTGAGCTTGGGCTCGAGGAAGTTCTCGAGCCAATTGGTCATGACGCTGACGTTACCGAGCGTGTTGGAATCGTGGCCATCGTTGCTGGAAGCGCGAAAGATGAAATATAAGACACTTCCTAATCTTCATGTTCCAACATAAAATTCCCAGGTGACTTACATCATGTTGGGAATATAGAAAGAGTAGTCAGGAATGGCATTGTTGGCAATGTCGGCGTCCAGGTCCTTGGAGTTAACAATGTGGGAAGTACAACGGCTGGTGTTTGTGCTGATTGTGGCAAACATATGGTCAGAATCCTTTGCTACGGACTTATTTCCAATGTGATCGGTAATAAAAATAGCAAACACTTACTTGACGTTACTGAAGCTGATAAAGGGGTTGTGCTTGCGACGATAAAGCTTGAGAGGGGCGGGCGTGTTGTCGGCAACAAAGCAGTAAGTGAAGTCACCGGGGTAATCCTCTTGGTACGCCTTCCAGGTGACATTCTTGGCCTCCAACAAATCACCAATGTGGATAGCGTTAATGTCGTAATGGCTGTGTTGAATGGGAGGTATCAGTACATAGTTATTACGATAGGCGATGCGACAAAAGCGGCGAAAAACGTATGAGTCTTACGCGTCATCCAAGATGCCGAAGGTCGTGCCGGCAGCGACAGCCAGATAGTTGGGCAACGACGGGTGAGTAACACCGCCGTCTGAATTCCATCGAGGGAGGAGGTTTAGTTTCGTGTATAAAATAAAAGAAATGCGCGATGGGAGATTTACACTGAGTCAGGAGGATGCCTCTGGCAGCCAGCGATTGCCAGTATGCTTGGGTCTTGGCTTGGTCGAAGTCCTGTGTGGAGAATTCGTGCATGAATTCGTACCGGCAATCAAAAGTAAAAATAAGATTCGGATAGGGCCCTATACATACAGTGTTCTCCAAGAAGACTGTGACGACATGATCGAACCACTTGCCACTGGCGAGGGCGAATCCAGAGAGGGAAGAGAGGACGGCCAAGGAAGCAAGACGAACCATTTTCGCAGGTGTAGAAGGGTAGACCAATTTATAAACTTAAATTTGACACAGTGGCGCAATTGGATGACGGATTGAGCCGATGTGGCTAAAAAAACTGATCCACTCTTGTCTTCCCCTTTGGCGAGGTAACTTCTTTTTTTGTATACATTTACCAAATGTCTCGAACTGGCCGGACACTTCCTCAGGCATGAAAGTGTTCACATACGTTAAAGCTCGAGGGATGAAAAGAGGCTACGTATGACGACGGGTTATAATTATCGTGTTACGAAGTGGATGTTTTTGTATATACAGAATAAATGGTACCTACCGAATTTGACCCACTGACTCTTTTTTGCAGCTCCCTGTTCAGCAATATCACTTATGTTTGAGACCGATTTTGGTCCGGTACGCCGACGGAGCAGAACAAGTTTATCGGCCTAGTCTACTTTTTGACTCTTCCACTTTCCTACATTTTCCCTGCTTCGCTCCGGACACTCTTAATCCGTGGACCTAATTTTGAGAGCTGCACACATAAAATTGTAGGCTACGCCGCGCGTCTTGAATACATTGCTTGGCGCGTGCCATTCGCGTGTTTGTACGCGCGCTAGTAATACATCCTTGAGAGCAATAATTTCCCGTAGTTAATTACATAATTTGTACGGGACGTGATTTGGAGCTCCAAAAGCGCTGCATTCACAACAGTCTGGTTTCCCTGGTTTTTATCCCGCCTTCCTTCACGTATCAAGAGTCGGTATTGTGGACAAGGGAATCTGCATCTTCATTGAATGCAACCGATTTACGGCACATTCATTATCTTCGATTGACGAGAATACTGGATAATTTTAGTGTGAACCAACGCGCTTTTATTTTTATTTTTTTATGATGAAGAAAATAAGATGATCATGACGTATTGTGGCGGTCAGTTGTGTAAGACTTACGTATGTATTAATAACTCTTGATTGCTTTCTTGTGACATTTGTAACTTTGCTTATTGTTTTATCCAATGAATAGAGATGTTATATAAATAGATAGATTGATAATAACTTAAGCTAATATATATTATTTAATTTTAAAAGAGCTTTTAATTAAGTTTAAAATTATTAGATTTAATATATCAAAATAATATTAAAATGATTTATTATTATATTTTATAAATATTTATATTTAAGTAAAATTTAAATTACCATATTTATTTATTTTAAAGTTGTATTATATTATTAAATTAACAATTAGTTTAACTAAAACTACATAATAAAAGAAATTTATAATAACTAATTTAATTTAATTAATTATATTAAAGAATTATTATAATTAATAATATAATTTAACTTAAATATATATTATAATAAATTATTTAATTAGTTAGCTAATATATCTATAATGATATTTATTCAAAAATAAATCCGACTTTTACAAGAGATAATATGGCCAACAGTTATCTTGAAACTCTTAGAGCCAGTATATTTGTATTTATTATTGTTTTTATTAAAATTATTTTGTAATAATTCAATGCTTGCTTAGAAATATTATGATGACTAGCATTAGCCACAGAATTACGTATATATTTCTTATAAATACGGATAACAAGAATCTTCTTACATTTGCTTTGTGTTTCAGTGTAGAGTTGGTTATGATGACGGGCCGCTTGGACAATAATAAAATGATTCGGTCAGTACAGATGCTCATTTTTTAAATTCGTTGACTGTTTTTCGTGAGGCAGCACGGTCTGTCAAGTAACAATACTGCCGTTACCAACTAAACAAATGTTTTGTAGTAAACAAACTCTCGGTGTACGTCTATAACCTAGCGAGATTTGCATTATTATCTATATTGGTACTAGAGCGAGTTAGTGTTCTATCAGGACATATTAGTTCTTCGGCGAAGCCCGCAATCGGTACTCCGCAACCAACTTTAAACACGTAACGCCCCTGAAATCGAGATCATGAGTTCGTGTGCCGCGAGCGCACAGTACAGGTTTCAAAAAGCTTTATATAACGTTGTAAAACTGGTATGTGGTTTATAATATCTGAATAATTGCAAGCGAATACCATTTGAATGGGAGGTAGCATGGGGGGTATATGGCAAGAAAGATTGGAAAACAGAAAATATTGTAGAAGCACGTGAAAGATAAACCAAAATCCACCACGTTTAGAAGTATCCCCTCTGCGCCATGGTATTGTTAAACACCCACTTCGAGTTTACGGTTGACACAACTGCAATTGTGTTCTCAAGCACATCTTTCGGCATCCTCAGCCACGTCTTCTTAACAACGTTCGCAATCTTCCCAGAGGGCATCCACACATGCAAGATCTGTCTCGTGATCCGCTCGTTCATAATGGTCTTATTGGAGGAGAACACGCCGCGCAGCTTCTTTCCCAGAAGCTTCTCAGCATCCTGCCGCGTGTACGCCCTCCGGTACGCCATGGCGCGCGTAACTGACACTCCAATGGCCCCACCGCCTAGGCCTTGTGGAAGATGGACGACGTAGTCGGTCATAGGACCACCCTGGGGCGAGTAGACGACCTCCATCTCGGTCTTCGAGAGCTGAATACCGAGAAATCGCTCGAGAACCTCGAACGAGAGGACCTCGGAGAGCAGGGAGGATCCACCGGCGTTCGGGGTGTCGCGGACGCGGCGCGATCCTGGGGAGAGGTGGAGATGGTCGAAGTCGACGGGGATATTGACGTTTGTGGAGACGAAGGCCGGAGAGGTCCGGTCGATGAGGAGGGAATGGATGAGGCGAGAGAGCGATTGGCGCGAGGCGTGAATGGTCATGTCCTCGTAGCGGAAGAAGAGGTGGGAGGGGATATTGGGGTAGAAGAGGGAGGAGGAGGCATCGTCCTCGTCAGCGGATTCAAGCGGCGAGGTGAGAGAGAGCGCCGCCGCCTTGTCCGCTGACGAGGTGACAACGAACATCATCTTGTCGTCGTGGAACAAACAAGCATTGGTCCAAAAGATGGGGGGATTATGCTATGCTTGCTTCCATACGGTAGCCGTTGATTTCGCTACTCTCAAAATGCTCGTAGCAGTGACTAAAGTACGGTGAATAAGCCGTGGATACGGCGGAACATGAAGGGTATGTCTGATTGGTGGTGCACCGGGTAGCGGTGCACTCTTGTCGCATGATTGTTAATGGTGGTGATGATGTTGCGGTGAGCATGGTTAAGGTCGCAGCTGTTAGATTTTGCGAGGGATAAGGGTTCGGGTTTATTTGTGTTCAAAGTGCGGCGCAGTTTTACGAGCAGTCACATGTATTGCTGTAATTTGGTAGTTTAGTAATGTGGTAATGTGTCAAGAAGTATTCGGGAAAAGCGTTCGGCGTGTGGGTGTTAACGAAAATACGGAAGCAATCCACTACTGAATGTGCTCCCGTATCATAAATCCCAGCTCCCACACATCGACCTTTGCCAAAGGATTCGTTGGCAACTACCCATGTGCAATCTGTTTCTGTGCGTTGTATTCTGATTTCAACACATCCAGGAAATGATCAAGCGTCGAATGGAATAAAATGTCGATGGATGCGAATAGTGTAATACAAATTCCATTGGTCCCTGATATTCCCACGTTTGAGAGAAACATGTCTGTCGTGTTTCGCACCACGTGACACATATCTACTACCCCCAAGGATCAAGACCCCCATTCCAGACTTCAGTAAGCATATAAAATTTATTAACGAGTGTATGCAAACAAAGTGAGCACTGTTTCTCGTAGATCATCATATCCCGTCCAAGCGACATGTCTTACAAACTACATGTACATAAAAAGAACTGCAGAAATCATATGCGTACATGCAAAGTGTGAACGAGTGTGTTGAATGAATTGCGTATTCATCGTCCATAACAAGGATCCATCTTGACTCCCTTAAATCTATATCCCGTCCATCACTGGTGGCTCTTACAGGAGTAGCATATTACAGTAACACGCAGATTAAGTCACTTTGATGTCAGAGAGACACCTTCCCAAATTCGATCAAGATGCGGCAACAATCGCGAATTGCAATGGGCGAGACCTTCGATCGACACCTGCAGAAAGCACGCCCCTTTGCCCATCGCCGGGTTTTTTTCGCCGGTTTTCCATCTAGATCCAATCAAGTCACAAATGTAACTCTTATTCTCCGCCGCTGAATGCATTGATTGCCATGCACATGCTTGCCAGGCACCATTAGTTGGCATGGATCGGCATAAACGATCATCGCGCAAATGTGACTGGACCGCACAGTTCCAGCCGTCATTGCTTGGTTGGCAGGGGACCTATATAATGAGTGATTGTTCCCTTAGGGGTACTTCGATCATGTTTACACTATAAACTGTCAATTTCTCTATCATCAGGTCCACTTAGGCCTCAAATTAGTATATACGTTCTGTTTGACGAAGTACGGCTCCAAGACTTTGATGATACAAGCTGTACCACGCACGCTTTACAATCGTCTTCGTGTCGGTTGTCATTTCATTTTTGTTCTTCCTCCTGTTATATTTCCTATTCTTCCTTCTTCTTTGCTCGATTATGTGCTTCGATCGCACGAATGAAGGCAAGTATGATGAATCGGGGACACGTTCGATACAATCCATAGGTCTTGCCATAAGCGAATTAAAGTTCCCGGAGTTGGATTGATGATCGGTCATCGATCGAGAGGAAATATATATGTGCGCGAGATGGAGTTCAACATGAAAATTAAATCACGAGCTAAAGCTTGCGAGGTGTCGCGTGTCCTAGTCAATGTTGACAGTTTCGATCGCCATGAGAAGCGCGCCAAACTAGTTTTTTACTGTGACGATTTGTCCGTCGCTTTACATCCAAGTCTGGCAAAGATGTAGAGGTCGCTTCGCCCCTAATCTGCCGTATGTGAACGGATTGTATTGATTGCAATTTATCTGATGTGCCAGCTAAATATCCTAATATGGTAACCGCACAAAACAAAACACAGGCACACCGGCACCGATCATGTCCACCCACCGACGGTCTCCTTTGACAGCCGTGACTACTGGATGCGGCGCTTCTCCACCGAGCGGTCCTTTGAGTGGCTCGCATCCTACGACACGCTGCGCCCCCTCCTCCTCCCGCACCTCGCCGCTGGCCAGCCCATCCTGAACCTGGGGTGCGGCAACTCGTGGCTCCCGTTTGATCTCTGGCGCGACGGCTATCGCCTCGCGACAAGTGTGGACTACGCGCCCAATGTCGTGGAGCGCATGCGCGGGCTCGCGGGCGACGGATACCCGGGCTTGCGGTTCGAGACGATGGATTGCCTTGATCTAAGTGGGCTAGATTTGCCTGAGGGAGTGGGGTACGCAGTAGTAATGGATAAGAGCACGGTGGACGCGATTGCTTGTGGCGATGGTGACGATTTGGGGAAGATGAGAAGGTTGTGTGGCGAGGTGGCGAGGGTGACGAGAGAAGGAGGGTTGTGGTTGTCGGTGTCATATTCGGATTGGAGAAGATTCGAGTTTGTGGAGAGAGAGGAAGGGGAGGAAGCATGGGGTTGGAAGACGGAGAAGGTGAAGAAAATAGGGGTTGAAGCAAGCGAAGGGAACAATGGGTTGCATGCGCCGGAAGTATTTCATTATCTCTATGTAAACAGAAAGGTGAAGATAAAATGTTCAATCAATATTGAAATTTCCTTTAAAGCTATAGTATATAACTATCAGTTAACTATAACTTATTAGATATTATATTTAATGTAAAAGATACTGCTGATTATATATTTAAAGAAGAGTTCTATTATTATTATTATTAAAAATCTACTATTTATTAGTTTATATTTTATTATAAATTTAATAATATAATTTAATAATAAAAATTACAATAATATAAATAATATTATAACTATATTGAATTTTATTAAATATATTGTATTTATTAAAAATACTGGAATCCTTTATTTCTATTTTTATTTTTATAATGGTCCATTATGCTAACTAAGAAATTTATCGATGGTAAAATTTGAGACCGTGATTACGTATACAGCTGTTGACATCACGGGTGTGTGTGCTTGCGCGTCCAATCTACAAAGTCACTCCTTTAACTACACAACTTTACTTGTCCAAAAAGCAATATCACAAACATGGTATGCCCCATTCACTAAAATACCCTTCGAACCGTCTTCTTACACACGAAGGAGTGCTAACCAATCTTCCCCTCCCCCCGTCCTTTCTCTTCAGTCTGCCCCCCTCCGCCTCGCCCCCGCCGCCTACCCCGAAGACTCCCTCACCAAGTCTACCCTCGCTACCTCCAATTCCTTTGGTGTCCATGATACTATGCGTCATGGCGTTAGGTCCATCCAGAGCGAGGTCCTGCCGGGACACCCTCTCGAGCAACGGCTGAAGCATGTACGATAGGGTTATTGACCAGGGAGATGTCACTTGCGCGCGTCTCGTAGGTTTCTTGGGAATTGGCGGGTGTTTCTCTCTCTCTGATTTTCTTTTCCCTTTTTGCGCCCAGTGGCAAGAGACCCAGTACCAGTTGAAGTTGAGCATGTACCGTAATCTGTACGGTATCCACGCGCCGGTTAGGCACCTAATGGAGCGGAGCATCGTGTCCAAGGTGGGTTGGCGGATCCATTTATGCATTCTTTTCTTTCGCTGGTTAAGTTCCGCTACCGGGAGGGGGAGTCAGCGCACTTCTAAAAATGTTCGCACTCTAAGACCCTACTTCCGAGTCGTCAGTTATAAATATCTTGTAATCTCTAATGACTCACCATCCCCTTCTGTGTGATACCTGCTTTCATTCTTCAGGTACAACGCTTACCCGTGTTGCCATCGTCGAACCTAGGTCTGGAGATCCTGACGGGCCAGGACGAAACGATCGATTTCGAGGATTTCTTGAACAGTGCGTATTCTCTTGTGGTTTTGTGTGGATCTTGTAGAGCGTAGAATTATAGACAGAACATAATATCTCCCTATCCAATTGCCACGAACGGCAATGGATTTTTGAGGAGGATGTGAGAGATTCGGTTATTTGGCATGCTCTGCACATTGGGATGGAGGAGGCAGGAGTATGGGCGTGTTCGTATTCGACTTGTTCCATAAGGATAAATGTGCGTCGACGGATTCCAAATGACTGATCCCCCCCCCCCCCCCCCCCCCACCCCCCCCCCCTCAAATACCGCCGCAACAACTGCACCGTCCCTTTTTCATCCACGCACACACAGCCCCCGAGAACTCGACGGACATGTTGGACGTACATGCGGCCATGGAGCACAAGCTCGGCATGAAGTTCTAAACGCACGAGGAGAGGTGATTTCGAGGTGTTGGAAAAATATTTGTAGGCTTTTCACGTAGGTGTGTGACAGCGGGGAAGGTGGGGATGTGGAGGAGATTTGAGAGGTTTGTCACCTCTTTTTTTGGGCATGTAAAGCCGCGTGCGAATGGTCACTGGACGTTCCTGTGAATAGCTATACCTCTTGTCTTTGAATTTGCCAGATGTGTTCACGGAGGGCAGGGGAGTGAAGAAGAATGTGTGACTTGCAGGAAATATGGGGGTGTTTACATCTGACAAACAGGGCGGTTTCAGAAGATTCGAGTTGCACGCTGCGGTTAAGTTCGTAAAAGCCAAATATAACTCTTCTCGAACCGGAAAAAGAAAACGAAAGACAAAAAGACCAGAATACGCTGAAAATGTTGTCATTCTGAGAAGGCTGGTGTATCTTTAGTCTCACATTGGTTAGGCTATTCACACGGGTGATCGTTGGTGACTATTCAACGCGTTTTTTTTTTTATTTTAGAGACAGCGCTTTTCACTAGAGATGGTGGATCATATCGACCGTAAAATTACTTATTTTGTACGATCCGTGTCAACCGTTTTTTTTTTTAAAAAAAAATAATAATAATAATCATAATAATAATAAAACTGTTGTAGAAGCCAAAGATTACAGGCATTACCATTTGAACAAAATTATTGGCTGACGTCATTAATCAAGTTGCTCGCATAGCTCAGTTGGTTAGAGCGTGGTGCTAATAACGCCAAGGTCGCAGGTTCGACCCCTGCTGTGAGCACTCATTTTTTGTATTTTCGCCTTTGTTTCTTGCCTCAACTTTTTTGACTAAGAATAATATCGAATACTGAGGGTACATAATAACGCTCAATACTGCAGCTTGGCAGGATCCTCTCAATGTCTATCCCCCGATTTGACTGTTGAACAGTAAATACAGAAGTGTCCCAGCAAACCTTACCGGTTAGCACGGACACCAACCAGGCAGCGAGAGCCGGACTAGGACGTGTTCGGCTTCGACATCGAGGAATTCGAGGACGAAGCAAAAAAACAAGGAAGGGAGCCAAAAGAAGTTCTGTAAATACAAACGCGTTGACTTCTTGTTTCACCCGTCACGTGAACGCAACCTTCATTATAATACCCAGCCACACAAACCCCACTTACCTTGGCACAATGACCACCTCCGACTCTGACCCACGCAAAACCCTGGCTCGAATCGCCCGCTCCACAATCGATGCCCTGTCGTCCTATCTCCCTGCCTCTGTCACCGGCTCTCCCTATTTTTTCCTAGGCGGGGCCGTTCTGATGGGCTTTCCAGTGTACGGACTGTACCGCACAGTATCTGTCCGGCGGTACATGACGGCGGAGCACATCCCGCACACGGCATTCGAGCGAAGGAGTCGGATACGCGGAAGGGTCGTGGCCGTCGGGGATAGCGACAATTTTAGGATCTATCATACGCCCAGATTGTTCTCGAGGGTGCCTAGGTTGGAGAGCTTCAAGGGGGGTGAGTGGGATATGTTGATTGTGGGAACCTTTGTTTCGGAGATTTAGAAACTAAGGGGTCTCTCAGAGCTCACCAGACTCTTCCGACCTACACAATTTGATTCTTTCAGTCCTCATGAAAAAAACCATCAACATTCGCATCGCCGGCGTCGATGCCCCAGAGGTACGTATCCTTACGCCTTTCCCATAGCCTAAATTCAAATCTCCCTCCAAAAAACCACCCTTTACACACCAGAGCGCCAGCTTCAGCATGCCTGCGCAGCCTTTCTCCATCGAAGCCAGGGCTTGGTTGACCAAGGAAGTCCTAAACAGGGATGTCATCGTGCGGCTATTAAGCAGGGATCAGTACCAACGCGTGGTACGGAACGGTTCCACCCTGTTGTGTTTGTTTCCTCTTTTCTTCCCACGCCCGAAATGCACCCCATCCTCACCCCTCCAACTTGCATAGGTCGGCATGGCCTTTGTCCGCCGATACCCCTTTCCCTTCCCGCGGCGTAACGTCTCGCTCGAGATGCTCCGGGCCGGGCTGGCGACCGTGTATACGGGCAAAGGTGCTGAGTATGGGGGGATCCTGGAGAAGCTGAAGAGGGCGGAGGAGATGGCGAGGTGAGCGCTCTGTGGGGCGTGTTATTTTTGGCGAGACTGTTGGTATGGTTCGAAATTAGCGGCTTTTTGCTGATCGTTTTTATGCTACTGTTATCTCGCCAGACGGGAACGCAAGGGGATGTGGGCGCAGGATATGACCAAGTATACCACACCGGCGGAGCACAAGAAGCGGCATTTGAGGGGCATGGACTTGTGAGGATCGGAGCAACCGGGGGAGTTTTAGGGGATGGGACGACAAGTTACGATGTTGTTCAGTGGCGGTATGTGGTTGAGTATGGGACCAAAAGATTAAGTTTTGAACTGGATAGACAAGCAACGTGACAAACGGATCGACACACATGATACTGTACAGAATCAAGCATCATGAACGCGTTTGCCTTGCTCTTCGACTATGTCGCAGAGCCCTTCGTTTTGACCCAAAGTTTTCGGAACTTTCCAAACCCGTGATACCTCTCCAAAGTAGACCCAATTCTCTTTCGTCCTAATGACTTCATGACCTGCGGGACACCCAGAAAGGCAATCGCTTATCAGCCCCTTGATGCCTAGGGCGAAGTATGGAACCATGCACGGCAACGTGTCACATGATGGCATATTGGCAGAGTGCCAAGAAGCAGGATAACAATGCAAACGTGTGGGTAATATTGTGGGTGGTCGAAGTATTTGCTATCGGTATTGGGCGCACAGGTTGAGCGAGGTGTAATTCGTTATTTTCTTTTCAATTTCTATGTAGGTCACACGGCATTTACGGCGCATCACCCTACATTGGATAAGTAAGTGAACGAGGAATTTTTTTGCGACTTGGTTTTCTCGAGATCAATACAAACGATGCGGTTGCTTTTTGTGCTCTCTTTAGATATGCCTTTTATGTACCTCGTGTTTGCAACCCAATATATCCGAAAGATGCCGCCATGATTGTAGGCTTCTATTTATTTCCTTAACTATTCGAAACCGCACCATCTAATCCCGCCTCAAGAATCATGCATATTACTTCAACCACGATTGTTTATTTTCACCCCCATCCTGTCGTATCCTTTCAGGTCAAAAGATGGGTCCAGAAGCTAGAATCTTAGGTCAAAAGTTATTACAAGACTTACCAGAATAAACTCGGCCATATTCGTGAAAAGCGTGGTCTTGATTGTTGGATACACTGATCTGGTTCATAGCGTGAGCACAGCAAGTGCACGAATAGAAAGAGTAAAACTGAGAAGGTGTTTAATACTCACAAGTGTTCGAGTGAATGTGAAGAGGGGAGTTGTGTGTGTGTGTGTCGTATATATATGTGGTTTGCTTGCATTGTCGCCATGGACATCACATATGAAAACAGAGATCACGCAAGCTGTTTGCGGGCACACGTCCACGACACGGGCAAACGGGTGGTGGGAATAGAAGCAGGCTTACACGAGGTTTTCGGTTACGATTGCGATTTTGGCAGGAGTTACGAAGTGGTAATGCTCACATTGGCGGTCGGGAACAAGGATCGGGTAGGGGTGCGAAAACGTCCAAATCTTTTATTTGTATGTCCCTTCCATGAGGATGACGTTCTGTGATCTTGATGCTGATCAGCTCACGCTCTGGAAGGTCAACATTCCTGATGAAAAATGATATCGAGTTCGCAAATCTAATTTTATTATTTATTATTTATTATTATACTAATATTTACTATTTGAATTAGAGCTTACTATAATTTTCAACTTTATTATAATATATAAAAATTTATAACATATAGTCATTTTTGACACCGAGCCTTCTGATGTCTCATCACATGACTTGAGCGACTGCATTTCCTCTTTCCCAAAAAAAGATAAATTGAAGTGACCACTTTTAAAAAGTTAGTTTTTTGAGTCATACTAAGCCATCAGAGGTGACATTTTAAAAGTGGCTGCCTCAAATGATCAAAAGCCTTTTTTTTTTTAAATATAAAGCTCCATGCTTTCAACCTTTTTGTTGGCGAAGGGTCTGAGTTTCTTCTGGCCGTCCGTGCCTCGCGAAAAATACATATTGTCACGAAGCACACATTCCACGTGGGGTTACCGGTTCGAGCGAAGGCAAACAGCGTCGATGCAGGTTGTGCCACGCGTTGAGGGTGGTCGCGACAATTTCCATTGGGAGATTGTGAAGGACACATTTTGGAAACCGGGAATCTGGAAGAGATTGTGAGCCCACTGGCGTTGTTTGCTAGGAAAGCGTACAAGCGGAAACAACACGTTATAAGCGTGGGATGTAAAAAAGGGAATGTTTGCATACACACACATAGCAACTACATCATGAGTGAGGCACTTCTGCCATATTTGATATTTTTATTGACCATCTTCCATGGCAATCAAAATATGTCGTCATGCAGTCATCCCAACGCGGCCCTCCGTTGCCATATTTATGGCAGTGGAAAAGTCCATTCCGGGAAATAAAGCCGGGGAACGGTTTTGTCCACAAAATCTAGCCAGAGAGATCCCCAATGAATGGAACCGAAACCACTCACACAACCTGGCCAGCCGTCTCAGGCAAATACTGCAACACCAATAGCACCAAAACACCTTTGGGCGGCTTGTTCTAATCGCGATCTTCAGGGGTCCAGAAGTGTACGGAGACGATTGTGGCACATGGTGGCTTTCCTTAAGTTGTACGAGTGCAAGTGCAAGGGTTGGGAATTCGCGGCACAATGATGTCCAGAAAAATTCGGTGAGCAGGTGGTCGCCCAGATTGCACAGCCGGCTTTTCAACTCCGCCTTGCACCCCAGTTTACTGAGGCAAGATTTGATCAGAGATGCCTGTCCAAACAGCATAGGCTCCATTTTTTTTGAATTACCGTGACCCCCCACCACCACAAACTCACCAACCTACGCCGCCGCAACACTGGAACCCAGCCTACCCTCTCTCCTTCCCTCCACCCGACATCCGGCCCATTCCTCCCCCCCCCACAACTCCGCGCACACAGCCATGCCGCCCAAACCGGCGATAAAGCTGAGCAAGACGACGGAGATGTGGTTCGAGAACGGCGTCATGGTACTGGCCGAGACGAACGACCGGCAGGAAGTGAACGTCAAGGTACTGCGACTGCCCACCATCAACTTCTACGACCCGATTAATATTTGGGACGGGAAGGTCGCCGAACTCCACCATCCCCAGAGGCCTACTCACGGAAAGAGGCACGTCGGATTCCGTCTGCAGCCCGAGGTCAAATACTTCATCACCGCAGAGAGTCACGAGGAAATTGTGAGAAAAAAGAGGCCATGGTCTTGTAAGTTTGTTTATTTTGTTTTTTCGGATTGGAAGTTATAGTTTTTGAGTGTGTGTTGGGATTCGGGGTAGACAGGAGAAAAGGCGAGCGGGGATGTTGTGATGATGTAATGTGTGGTAGGGAGTTCCATGACTGATTATTACGGAGTTCTTGTTTGTTGTGCTCAATGCCAAATGCGCATCTTCCCACTCAAATATTTTTCGCTAATCCTTAATTCCTATCACCATCTCTTCTTCGCACCACTACCATCATCATCAGTCTCACAACAATCCGACAAGCGCCAGCGCACTGACTCGGCGACAGATGCCTCGGAATCGAGATCGGACGAGAAAAAGGAGAGTGGATGGAACGGGATCAAAAAAATTTTTAGGAAAATGGGGAGGGATTGAAACAAAACGACGTATGGAATGGGTCGCAAGCGCCGGATCGCAAATTGCGGTGGAGATGGAGCGGGGGACCGGGGGGACCGGGAGGACCGGAGGATCGGAGGACCGGAGGAGTGGGCGGTGGCTTCAAAAGTCATCATGTGTTTTTTTTGGTCTTTTTTCAGCGGATGACGATAGAAGTGAGTGTGTGCACGCGGTCTTTACCACTCTCCACGAACAATGCCAGATTTTATACCTTTTAATCTCGGCAGCGCCAACCAAAAACAAATTGTTTCTCACCACCGTAATCGTGTATTTTATGACATTATATATTTTTTCCCTCTGCTCTTTACACATATGTATATCTGGTTCTTTCTTTCCAACGTTTTCGCTCTCGTTCTCGCTCTGGTTCTCACACTTCAATTCCATGCTGAATGTAAATTACTTCTTCCTGTACAATATTTTTTTCTCTACTCATATATACCTTCTTGCTAATCATCCCACATCCAGCTGGTCCTCTCCTTGCTTTCCATCTTCCTCTTTGCAAAAGTTTTGTGTGACAAAAGAAACAGATTGTACGTTGCCTTTACTCTTCACCACCGCGCGTCGTTTTCACTGCCCTTCATTCGTCAGGCCGAATGTATATATATAAGATAATAAACCCGTCGCACGGGCGTAACGACGACCACGCGCGTAGGTGTAACGGCGACCACGCGCGCAGGGCGTAAAGGCATGGACCGGGACCACACAAACATCACTGCGCCACGATCGTTTGACCATGTTCATTGTCTTGTTTTATTGTTTTTGGTTTTCATTTTGCGATAATAGATAGATGGGTAGTATCTGACGGAAATTACAATACAACGTGACGGTGCAGCCGAAGCTACACGAATAAAAAAGAAAAGAAAAGGGACCTCTAACACTCCCCTCCTCCAAAAAAAAAAATCGCATCTTCCCATTACGAAATGACGCAGTTGCTGCCGAGCCAGTCGAGGGTACCCTTGCCCTTGCCGAACTCGACGTAGATGCAGCCCGGGTTGCGGCCGGGCGAGCAGCGGAGGTTGTACTTGTCCACGAGCTGCTGGATGGCCGGTTTGAGCTTCGCGACGTGGTCTAGGGATGGGAACCAGGGAGGGAGTGTTGAGAGGTAGCCGATGACGGAAGGCAAAACCCGGCTCCTAAGCCAAAAAAAAAAAAAAAAAAAAAAAAAAAAAAAAAAAAAACCTTCTGCGGATACATACTGACGGAATGATTTCCCTTCCCAACGATGATGGTTAGGTGGTCCCGCTTGTCGCGGATGCATCCGGCAATGACAAGATCAGCTTTCTTCAGTGCCTCCTGTACGAACAAGCCGTGCAAATCGATCTCGTCCGGAGGGAGGTTTCTATTCTTCACTGTAAATATATGGGAGGAGGCCAAATGTATGACACATATTCGATTAGTTGGGGTCGGTCGGGAGAGGTATATACATGAACGGCAATGAGTCATGAAGGAGATCTGGGACTTACTTTCGAAGATGTAATCCGCCGCCTGCTGATTGTACTGCTTCATTTTTCTGTCGTGTTCGTGACCTTGGTTTGAAAGCTGTTTGGCTATAACAAAACACGGATTGGCATCAATGAGTAGTATCACAGCTCATCTAATCTCTCTCAAATCCAAATCCACATCGCCAGTCACCCAGCACCTACTCACCTTTCGCCCCATTTCCCTGACTATACGCCTCCTTGCTCGAATCATAGCACCTCCCCCTCGCCTCAGCCTCCTGATGCGCCAACTGCCTCAGCCTTGTATACTCTAGATAATCACCTCCTCCCCCCTCCTGCGACCCTCCCGCCGGACCTTCGGAGGGACTATGCGATCCGTTGTGGTGCTGCTGCGGGTGTAGTTGGTTCTCGACCTGCTGCTGGACTAGGTCCGTAACGATGCCAACATGCTGCTTCTGCCAGTCGCCCGAAGGATTCGAATGGTGCTTTTTCGATTGACGGGATTCGGAGTTGCCCATGGTAGTGTGAAGAGGTGGGAGGGAGAGGGGTAAGGGGCTGTGGTCTTCAATGGCTCAAAAAAACGGTAGCTCGATCTAGACCCGAAAAGCAGTCCCGCCCCTGCATGTCATAAATTCCTACACAAGGTCCCAATCACACGTGCCAGGAGAACATACATCCTACCGTGCATATAAAGTCGGTGACCATTGCCATAATATACCTACCAGTGCGAGCTTGGAGACTTTTTAGCTCAATTTGGGATATCCCTCCACGCCTCCACGGTTGGCCTGGTTGATATTACATCTTCCCTTACACGGTACGCCATTTGATTATGTTTGTTTGTCAATGCCAATTATTATAATTACTAGCGCGTGTCGAGTTTAATGGCGCCCAATTGTTTTAATGTACTTTCGTCCTGTGAGAAGGCTGGGCTCGTAGATTGCTAAAATAAACCATAGGCGTAGTGATATCGAGCAACCTGCAAATATTTACCATTTTGCAAAGGGAATAATACTCTTTTGATCTATTAAAGTACAGGTATATCGAGCAGCCACGGAACAATTATTTGCCATTTGCGAAGTGAATACTCGTTTGAAGAAAAGGGCCAAATCCATTAAAGTACAGGCATATCGAGCAGCCACAGAACAATTATTTGCCATTTGCGAAGTGAGTACTCGTTTGAAGAAAAGGGCCAAATCGATTAAAGTACAGGCATGTCGAGCAGCCACAGAACAATCAACTGTTTATCGAACGGCTTATTCGTAGTATGTCTGCGTCGTTTCCATGACTAGCCCCTGCTCGCTCCATCTCCCCACTAAGTTCACATCCTTCTCCTCCTCCCCAAGCAAAGTGCGATGCTTCGCATTTTTATTTCTTACTCCAGTTGTGTTGGACAACATATATTGACTCGTCGTAAAGTTTTATTCAATGGAAACCTTGCGTTCCGAACAATGAATCTCTCTATTATTATCATTTGTTGGAATAAAAAGAAAAGCTAAGCTGTCCTTTTTTCTATTTTTAATCTTACTTCAATTCAATCTTATCTTGGCAAAATACTTTTTCGCATTTTCTCTCCCCCCTTGCTCCTAGGCCCACACTCCGTGGTTGCAGGATCTAAAAATAAATGTATGGGCATTGGGCGGCGTTGGAAATGGCGAAATTGAGGACAATCGATAAGAATCAACGAGCAGAGGATGGTAGATTGCCATGCGGAGGCGCTTTTTGACTCGTGAGATTCACGCTGCCAGCTTGCTTGACATGTCACTCCCTAAGGGTTCGGCCGGCGGTGGACATCCGTCAACGCTCCTGCATTTCGGGTCTCGCTTTTCGGATCCCCTTGCCCGATCTCCGCTCCACTGTCCACAACCATGACGTATCGGTGATTTTCCCCTTCGGCGGTATCGAGCAAGCGAGACTCGTGAGTCGGGCGCCGCAATAGCGATTGAGTTTCTACCGGCAATATTCATATCGATTAGATGCAGGCTTCAATCTAAAAGCCGAGATTCCAGTTTGTTGGATTTCGTCCCACACCGAACGATCTAGATTCCATAGAATGGTCAAGGTTTGAGGGCGTTTACAATAGGGCTCGTGCCATGAACAGAACCAACGAAATGTGTAGGACGCGGATTACGCGATATTTATATCCTTCACTATATTCACGAGGTTCTCAATGTCTTCGTCTTTTCAACCTTAGCCATCCTTTTCAAATTCAAATCCCGAGCACTATGCTAACTAATTTCAAGTATATATATACCCCGAGCTTAGCCCATTCTGGAAATGCAACATTCGTTAACCATTTTTCCAGGCGTTGTGTTCGTAATCGAGAACCTGTTGATTGCATGTGCGGATACAGTTGCCGAGAGGACCTCTGAACCGATCGACATGATCTCGCACTGCGAGTCTCTGGATGCGATGCCACGTCGACTAACCCCCCC
>RBNI01001395.1:0-22645 GCA_003990745.1 Jimgerdemannia flammicorona | reverse complement strand
TTTTTTTGATTAATTAAGTATTCTATAGATAAATATTCTATATTTTTCTTTAAGTTAAATCTAAATTTTGTAAATATTTACTATTTTATATATATAATATAATAAAATTACTACAGTATTATATATAATTTAGTTTAAAAAAAGATCAAGAGTGATATTACATAATACTTACTAGATAGTATTATATATAATATAAAATTATATATAATAATTTTACTATACTATATATGTATCTTAGAGTAAGAGGCTAAGAACTTATATATAGTAAAATAGTTTATTTGTAATTTATATAATCTTGAAAGTAGATATTTAGATAATAGTGGCTTGGATGTTACCAGATTACTCTAACTAAGTAGAATTTGAAAACATCATCTAATTATCTATTATATAATCTATACTAGTCTTTACTATTCTTTGGTCTAATAATACTAAATTATTTAGATTTTTAATTTAAGTCTTTTTTAATTATTATGAAATCATAATCTCAATTTTTTTTTTTTTTTTTTTTTTTTTTTAATATTTTAAAGTTTTTCTTTAATATATTGATATTATTTTATACTCTCTGAGCTACTAAGGAAAAGCAATTCTGATGACTGATAAATTCTCTAAATAATAAATTCTCCAATCTATACTATAGCAAATAGAGCTTAAGATATATTTATAATTAATATAATATTAACTTATTGAACTAATTCAACTTCTCTAAAAGATTCTCTACTAGATACTATATAGTTACAATAAGCTAAAATTAAGATATAGGACCCCACTAAGATTTCAGATATATGCTTAAATAGTCTCAGCTTTGAGAGAATATCTCCTTAGTATAATAAACTCTTTGTTATTAGAAAATATTCTTTCAACCAGTATACTTATTGCAGGAATAGCTAAATAGTTTCATATTATATTACTCAAATTGAAGAAATCTATCTGATATATCTGCAAATTTAAAATAGAGAGAATTTTAAAAAAAAAAATTTACAATATTTACAGAGATAATTGTCAAAATTCTCACCTTTTACTAATTTAATATATTAGTACTCTCTAATAAGACTACTTGGTCAGTTGATAGATATACTATAAGCTTATATATCTATTAAAGATTCTCTTTTTCTTTTTCTACTATAGAGACTATATAATAGAATTATTGACATATATAGTTGTCTAAATTATAGTCTAAGTCTAGTAGAGATACATATATATATATATATATATTAGTAATTACTTACTCTACCTTCTCAATAAACTGTTTTTTCTAACCTTGATCTTTATGATATTGAAACTTTAATTATAGATCTAAAACTAATTAGATATCTAAATTATAATTAAAAAAATAAAACTTCTTATTTTAATTTATAAAAAATATAGAAGTACCTATTTTTGAGTAATACTTTTTGAGCTTTTTCAGAGCTACTTCAATGGCTTTCTTCTATTTTGAGATATATATATATATATATATATTTAAATAGACTCTATATTTTACAGATTTTTATTAGAAGGAAATCTAGACTAATAGGTCAAAACTCTCCCCCACTCTCTCCTGAACACTATACCTCTATTAATCTAGACTTGCTATTATTCAGCAGCTCTATTATATTAGATGTAGTACTCTCAAACAAATTAAATTAATTCAAATTAAATCAAATTAGAATTTTTCAATTCAAATCAAGTTTGAATCAAATCAAATTCAAATCAAATTAAGGGTCTGATTTGAACTCTATTTTTTAAAATATAATAACTTGATAAAAATATGTCTAAATTTAATAAGCTAAAGATTATTAAATTTAGATATATTTTTACTAAGTTATTATATTTCAAAAAATAGAGTTTAAATTAAATCTCAAATTGAATTAGATCTTTGATTCAATTCATTGAGAGCACTAGTCAGGTATAGTAGGGTTAAATAGTCTGTATCTTATTCTGTATACTATACTCTCTCTATTACTAGGGAAAAAATAACTATATACTAGTAACTGAAAGTATATACCCAAAACCCCAATATATATATAAGACTATACTAAAGCCAGATAGAGATATATATATATATACTTGTTCTTTAATAAGTCTAATAAGTTCTCAAGTTAATCAATCAAGAGATTATATACTAGAATTGCAGAATATATTATTAAAAACTTTTATCAAACAACTTCTTTTGTATATTCATTAAAATACTAAAGTAAAATAAAGAGTAAAAGTATAAAAAGAGATAAGTAAAGTGATACTAAATCTGAAAAAAATACTGATAAATACTTCTCTACTCACTTATAAAACTTTAATAACTTCTCTTAATTTCTCTTACTCACTCTTTTTTATTACTATATCCTGCATTTCTTTATTTAATAAGTCTGATACTATTCTTTAATATTATTATTAGTAACTTACTATAGTAAGCTTTAGTAATATTCAATCATTGCAAATATTAAGTTTTAATATATACTGATATCTAAAATAAGTTCTTTTGAAGAAAGATTGATTATCTTATATTGTTCAGCAAGTTTTTTTTTACCACTATAGTAATGATCAGATTGCAATAATTAATTTATATAACTTTGAAATAGTATTAGAGCTCTTCTCAGTAATTTTACTTTAATTACCAAATAGTTATATAAGATAATCTTAAGTAGTAAGATTGAGAATATAGATCTAACACTATATATAATCATTATTAGTATCAAAGATTATATTTTCTTATTGAAGTTTGGTTGTCAAAATATAGATAAATATGATATTATTAAAGGTATTATCTGTTATAATAGCCAATATCTATATTTCAAAATTTTGATATATAAAATTATACAGAAAACAGTTAATGATTAAAAGTAAAAAATATATTTTTTTCTTTTTATTCTCTTTTAATATTAGTCTAAAAATTAAAAACTCTTATACTTTAGTTATAATATCAAGCTTCTGAATATAGTTTATAAATACTTCTATAATATTTTCTCCAAAATAAGAACTCTTAAGTTTTATAAAGTCAAGAGTGAGAGTTTAAAGCTATTAGTTGATATCAATCTAATATCTAGTAATATTGAAAAATAAAATAATACTAAGAGATATCTAGATATTAATTGTAAATAAAATTTTATCTATTATACTCTGTAGTAAAATTTGAAATATAGTTAGTAACTATGTTTGATTTAACAATATCTCTAATATTACTAATAATATCTAAATATTTTTATCTGAAGTTTTTAATAGAGATTATTATTATTATTATTTTATATATAGATCTCTATAATATTATTATAAATAGTATCAGTACTTAGAGTAAATCAGACTTGATAAGACTAAAGAGACTTTGTAATAAAGAGCTCTCAATAGTTATAAATAGTTAGTCTTATAAATAATTTAGTAAATAAGTTAATTTTGAAACTTCAGTATAATATATAGCTAAATTGTTTTTTAGAAAAAAAGAAGAAAAACTTCAGATATATGAAAGATATATTTTCAAATCTATAATAAAATAAGAAAGAGAACATCTACTTACTATAGCTAAAATATCAATTTTACTTAATATTATACTTAATTATATTTTATCTAAATATTGAGCTTTTATATACTTTATTATATTTGTAGTAGAGTTACTATATATCTTATACTTTTATTTATATTTTAAAAATTTTATATATATATTAAGCAAACTATAAATATATCTAAAGTATTATAAGTTATATATGTATATATATATTTTTTAAAAAAAAAAATTACCTTTAATACTTACAAGAGACCAGTCTTAGTACAATATTACTAAACTTCAGAATGAGGAGTATAGTATAGAATATTATTTAAAAAAAATCTGAACATTGTTTAAAGAAGTCTGACTTAAAATATAATTAGTACTACAAATTATTAATAACTGATTTATTAATATTGAGATAGTATATATCTCTTTGACTATTTTGCATCTATATTATCATATAGTGGTCACTGAGTCCTTCAAATATGCCAGATTCTCTTTAAGATATATCTCTTAGACTAACTACAAGTTTGTTATAAGCAAGTTCTTATTGGAGTATCTTCCCAAGATCTTATAGTCCTCAAACTTCTTATCTTTAAACTGTCTTATTATCTCTTAGATTGCTTGCAAGGAAGTGTGTATATTGTACTGAGAGGAACTGACTTTATTTCAGAGGAAATAAGAGGGGTATTTATACAAAATATAATTTAATGGTTGCTAAGATATAAAGCTAAATATAAATTCCAATAACTAAAACTACTAAGTTCCAGAGTTGATACTAATGATTGTACAGGTTTAGGATGCTGGTATTATTTAGTATTACATCAAAATACTAGTACTGGAACAATTTCGCGTCACCTCAGAATACCAGTGCTGGCATTATCTGATGTTATATGAGAATACTGGTGTTGGCATTATCTAGTGTAACAAAGAACTTAGAGCAGAAAGTTCAGGACCATGGGGGCTTCATCATCATCATCATCATCATCACTAAAGGAGATGAGATCTGCGAATTCGTCATGCAGGTTGTGCGTTTCACATATGTCGAAGTTGCATGGGATGATGTCATTGCCAATGACGTCATCACGTTTGGCAGTGGCAGGAAAATCGGGAACAAGATCTGGAGCTCTCCAGTCTATGAGGTTCTCTTCTACAAAATAGGGGACAAATGTGGGGTCTTGGGGGGATCTAACCCAGATGCTTGGACCTTGGAATACTGAGATCAATCCTTGCAGGAATTGGTCTGAGTTATCCTGAAGGATAGGATGCCAGAAGTCTTCTACTTCTTCGCTGTTGAGGGTGATAGTGGACTGGGCTTCTGTAGCCACTCTGGCCTCTAGTACATTGATATGGTGGGATGACAGATCTCTGAAGTCTAAGACTCTAACATACTCTAAGTTGGAGATCGACCATGGTGCATGCCTGAAGATCTGATGGATCTTCTTAGCTGTCCTCATTTTGTATATATCCATGGAAGTGGCATCTTGTAGCTCTTGAGTGCTGGCCTGTGAGAACTCCCAGCAGAGGAGATTTCCTATTTCATACTCCTGCCACATTTGGAGGCATTCGGTAGCAATGGTGATCCTTGTTTCCATTTCGCGGCAGTAGAGAATAAAGTAATAAGGGACTGCAGTACCTAGAGGAGTCCTTCTTGAGTGAGTCCCCATGACTCTTCTGATGTCTTGGAACATCCTTTCCTCAACTAAGATACCTTGGTGATTCCTTGACCTTGAGGTTTGGTGGGCAGCAGGTATTTCATTTGTAGTAAGTCTTTGAGCTATTTTGGGATTGGTGGTTCTTATTGGTTACTGCTACTGCGGTTCCTTGATCCTTCTTTTATATTCTTCAAGATACTTGTACTGTGGTCACAATGACTTACAGTTGGTCATCATTGTTCATCTCATATGCTGTGTGATCTTCTTGTACTCTGATCTGGTGACTTGCAAGAAAAGGCTATCTTCTGTGCTGATGTCATTATTCTGGGATCACCATTACAATATTTAGAGACAAGATTTTAAAAGTTTATAACTTTTAAAATTATAATAGCTTTTAAAAAAAAAATTACCAATAATTTTTTATATAATAATTCTATCTTTGATAAAAATTTTATAAATAAATTGAGATATATTTTTAATAGAAAAACAATATTTCAAAAAATCATTTTTTTCAAATCTTAATTTGTCTGCTAAATGATTTTAAAAGATGATCTTATTTACAGTCAAAGGGATATATGCTTATATATATAGAAGTATTTTGTATATATATTTTTCTATTATATATGATAGTATATTATATAATAAGATAGAGTATAGGCAATTTGATTTTTGAGATTAAAATCAGATATTTGAATCAGATATTCAAATCTAGAGATTCAAATCCAGTAATTTGAATTTAGAGATTTAAATCTAGTAATTTGAATCTAAATTAATTTGAATTATTTGAATCAGAAACTATTATAATTTGAATTAATTTGAATTAACTCATTTAGAATACTAGAGATTGAGATAGAGCTAGAGTCAGACAACATTTCTCTCTATTATAATTTATATTATACAAACTTCTGATAATACTTTCAATATAGTTTTTAGAGTAAAGATAATAATAATATAGTAACCAATAAGAGTTTAGAGGAATATACTAAGCAGAGCAGCCCTAGTATATTTGACTAATAGTATATAAGAAGATGTTATGGCTTGGGAGAAAGTCTGTTAGACTTACTAGCTAGAGGATATGGAAGAGGAGAGAGTGGTACTGAGAGACAAGAGACTGAAAGAGTGAGCTTTGCTAATAAGGTTAAGGCTGGGCACTCATCAACAGGTCTAAAGACCTGGCTGTAAAATGATAAGGAGAAAGAGAGAGCTACAGAGTCTTTTTTTTTTTTTTTTTTTTTTTTTTTTTTTTTTTTATAGTCACTTGGACTCTATCATTTATTACCCTTCTATCAATAAGTTTACAGTATACCCTCCCACTACCCGATACCCATAGGTGTGCCACTCCCCTTACTTATACAAACAAAGACCACTTTCTCACCTGCAACACCCACTCTCCCCCCACTCTGCCAACAGATTTTCTCTACTAAACAATATCTTCGACCCCCCTTCAACCCCCAACCAAGTCACCAGCCTGTCAGGGTGTCTTCCATAAGGCTATGCCACCTCAGCAGTAACTAAGTCTCTGTCCATTCTCAAAAACATATAACCAGTGACTGGCCAGCCCCACCCAAATAGCTAATGCCTAGCCTAACATCAGCCATTCCTTCCCCACCCCCCCCTCCAATCTATCCCTTAAATCCTCTCATCTCTCCTGCATGCCATCTCTCCAACCCACTCCCCCCAAATGATCCCCAATGGTCTACCAAAAGGTACCCAGTACCTTACACTCTCCTAGCCAATGTTTAGGCATCTGTACATATCCCCCTTCCTGCCCTATATTATAATACTCTTTACAGTTGAAGCAACCTCCCTCGATAAGATGACCTGAGTGGAAGTTGAGCATGATGTTCTGCCTCAGTACATGCCACCAGACCACCCAGTACTTCAGTGGTAGCCACCTCCTCACCTCAGCACTCTAGGCCCAAATGCTATACCAGTCCCACTCCTCGCTGATTTCTACTCCTTGCCAACTGCTAGGCCACAGGTCCTGGCCTGGTTCCTGCTGGCATTTGATCCCATCACTAATGTCAAACTCAATTAGGGGAATGCCACCCAATAACACTCGGTCTCATTGCCACATCTCTGGGTCCCAAGCTGCCTCCCCTTTATCTCCCTGCCACCTAATTCCAATGTGGCATGCCCCTTCTGCCACTCCCCACCAGAAGCCTTTGAATCGCAATTATTCAGTATTCTGAAGGCCCACAAGCGCTAGGAGATCACCAGTTGAACCCCTCAGGGAGGCCCTCATCTCCCAGACTTTCTGCAGTAGGGAAACCCAACCACCCCCTCTCAACTCCACTGCTCTCTTCAGCCACCACACTCTCAAGTAGTGTAGCCTCTTAGGGAAGTCAACCAGCCCCAGTCTCCCACTCGCCACTAGTAGAGATAAGACCTCCCAGCTAATTTGACTTTGTCTTCCAGCCCAGATCCACCCCTTGGCCAGCTTCATCAATCTCTTCACTACCCAGGCAGGGAAGTCCAAATGATAAGCCAGATACCACACCTTCAGCATCTAATAGACATTCAGAATTGAAACACGTCCTGCCAGAGACAAATGGCGGCCCCCCCAACTCTGCAGGGCCTCCTCCCAGATGCCAACCCACTGCTCCCACCAATGTTGAGGCAGAACTGACCCATATACTGATAGATAAATACCCAAGTACCAAACTGCCTCACCAGCAGAAACAATGGTACCAATAATCTCCCCTCCCACCAGACCATTGCCTAACACCATTGTCTCACACTTATGCCAATTGAGCCTAGCCCCGGAGTTCACCTCATACCACTCCACTGTTTTCTTTAGCTTCTCAACATCCACAATTGATCTCAGGCCAACCACCATGTCATCTGCAAAAGCCCCTACTTTCCACTCAATGCCAAAGATAGAGAGCCCCACTATTTTCTGCCTGATTCTGTCCATGAGGGGCTCCAGAGAAAGTATATACAAAATGGGAGACAGTGGGTCCCCCTGAGACACCCCCCTTCCCAGGGGAAATGCTACCCCTCTGTGTCCATTATACATGAGTGCAGCCCTACTCCCTTCCAGTAGGCTGACCATGGCTATCCTGAACTATTGTGGGACTCCAATCCTATCCAAAACTTTCACCAGCCAGACCCATCGCACTTGGTCATAAGCCTTCTCCTGGTCCAGAAAGACCAGACATCCATCTAGTCCACTGGCTTGTGCTCCTTCAATAACTCCATAAACCCATGCCATGCCATCCCTGAGGAGCCAGCCTCCCACAAAGCCCCTCTGCTCATCACCCAGGACCTGCTGGGCCACCTTTTGCAACCTTGTGACCACTACCTTGTAACCAACTTTCTGTCCATATCAAGTAGCATAATTGGCCTCCAGTTCTTCCAGTCCTCTCGCCTTTCTTTGTTCTTATAAAGCAACATTACCAGCCCCAGATCCTGTTCTCCCACCCATCTCCCCATTTGTATAATCCAATCACACAGTGCCATCATCTCTCCCAGTATTCCTGGGACTCCCACCATCTTTTCCAGAAGTCCCAGGGCAGCCCATCCTCCCCAGGTACTGTACCCAAGGTTGTCGTGGCAAGAACCTGGCAGATCTCCTCCTCTTGTACTGGCAATACTAAGTCACCCAGTCCAACTGCTTGTGTAGGGTGCTAATTTTCCAATGCTTGGTCAATGTCCTCAGTATCTGCTCCACTCTCCTCCTCACTCTACAATCCACTCCAATGCTCCTTTAATGATCCAAGAATGTCTTGTACCCCATGCATCAATATATCATCCACATTAAGCACCCCCTCCCACCTTTATTGCACTCTTCTCGCTTGAAGGGCTCTTGTGAGAAACTTTGAGAGCCGCTCTCCTTCCTCCAACCCCTGCCAACAAAGCCATGCCACCAAACCCTGGACCCTTGCCTCTTCCTCATTCTACAGCACCTATTGTAGTTCAGCCACCTCTATTCTTGCTCTTATCACTCTTCAGTCCTCCTCTCCCTCCAATGCCACCAGTCTTGCCCAGTCCTCCAAGAATCTAGTCAGTCTACAAGAAGCCCACTGCACCCGCTGCCTCCTCTGTCTCCCAGCCTCCTTACCAGCCTCACTCCAGAAGGTTCTGGCCATCTCCTTCATCCTCATCCACCGAATGCCAACTGGGGCACCTTCCTGCCTCCAGCACTCTACTCACAGTCGAATGTCTTCAGCCTACTCATCCCATCAGCTCCCATCCTCTAGTAAGGAGGAATTAAGGTGCCAATGTCCAGGCCTGTCCCCACTCCCCCCAAAATGTCCCTGCTCTAAAAGCCCCCAATGATCCAACCAAGGGCACCATTCCACCTTCAGCAACTTCCAAACATCCAAGCCCCAGCAACTGGCTGTCAGAATCCAATCAATTCTCATCTCCAGGCCCCTGGCCCAGTGTGTGTACACCCTCCTATCCCCCCAACATTCTCTATCCGCATTCACCAGAGCACTCAGTCTTTCCACTTCCTCCTATGCTGCCAGTCCTCCACTCCGACCCTCAGCTCCTCATCTGCCATCAGTTCTGTCTCTCAATATGTCTCTGACCATATTGAAGTCCCCACCGAGCATATCTACCCCAATCTCTGCAAGAATTCCACTCTCCTGTAAGCCCTTCACCCAATTCACATGCTCACCCCGTACCATGGGGCAGTAGCAGGAGCCCACTGTAACTGGCTCCCAACCTGTATGTATCCACTCTCTCCAGACCAATCTATCTCCCCAGCTCTGCACATCCCTTATCTCCCCTTTGCCTTTCCGCACCAGAATCCCAACCTTGTCCTTCCAGACTGCCTCACCTCCCCACTCCTTCATCCATTCCAGTCTATCCAAATTGTCCTCACACCTGACATCCTGCAAGAGGAAAAGATCAGCCTCCAATCCCTTCAGCTAAGTAAAAATGTTCTTATGTCGATTAGTGCCCCATAACCCATTCACATTCAAAGAAAAAATGTTGGTTGTACTATTCATAGTGAAAAAATGGTATGTTGTCAAGCTCTCTCTACTACTCCATGTTCATCTCCTCCTGTGCCAAATCCAGATTATGTTCCATGGTCACCTCCTCCTCTTCAGCCCTCTGAGCCTCCAGTCCAGCCAATAGCTCATTTATCTCCCTATCTGCCTTCTCCTCAAATTCCTCATGGTACTCCAGGCAGGCTTCCTGCTAGAGCTGTAGGCCATGATGATTGATCCAGCAGTATTCAGCCCTCTCTCCTGTGACTCCAGCCATCTCTGCCTCCCACTCCTTATCTACCTCATAGCCCTCCTCCTCCAGATATACTGCAAGGATTTCTGCCTTCAATGCCATCACCACCCCTTCCCCCTGCAGGATCCTCGCCCAATGCTTGTTGCTCATTACTCTCAAATCTACCTCACCTAGCTCCTTGGCCACCAGGTTGTTCATCATCCTACACATCTACAGTAGGTTCCCCACCTTCTTTCCTCCTGGGATCGCCAGTCCCCCACCATCCAGCATTGTGGTGTCTGCCCTAGCACTCACAGCCTCATCCCACTTCTCTGGGATGTCTACCAGTTCCTCCTCACCAACTGCCACCACTTGTCCCCCATTTGCTGCCTCCAGAACTCCAAATTGCACTCTCTGGGCCCCCCACATTGGTACATTCTCCACTACCTTATTTTGGGAAGCTGGGCCCCACCTGATAAGGGGAGTAGGGGTTGGAGAATTCTCCCATATCTCATCTCAAACCTCCAGTATACCATCTACATATGGGTCCTTACCAGTCATCTCCCAATTCTCACCAGTCTCCTTCCCAGTACTCTCACCTCCCTTGCCCACCCAGACACTTGCTCTGGCCCCCCCCATGTCCACCATCCTGCTTGTCTCCTTCTGAGGTCCACCCTTCATCTTTGCCAGCAGTTCCCTCTGCCTCTTACATTCCTGATCCCGTTCTCACTGCTCCTTGCTCACTCAAATCTGCTTCCCATCCACCACCTCCAAGTGTGTCACCTCCTCAAAGGCCCTCTAAGCCTTTGCCTGCCATTCCACCATACCACTCAGCTCTTCCAGCACTTCCAATAGGTTCTCTTCCTCCTCCTCACTCCCCTTCATCCTTGTCACCTTGCACACGATCACCCCCCAGACCATACCAGAAGGCCAGTCCCTTGCCTTCCCAGTTGCCTCCTTTCCTGCCAACTGAATCCGCACATCCACATCTCCAGTCCTGAACAAGGTCCCCTCTCAGATTCTAAATTCAATATCCACCACCTCTCCATACTCTGCCATAATCTCCTCAACTCTCTTTCACATCTCCATCACTGTCACTGTGGGCACTCCTTTCACCAACAGTTGGACCACTCTGGGGTCCCATTTCAGACATCGAGCTATTGGTACACACACCTTCCCAACAACCAATCCAACCTTCAATGCTTCCTCCAATGGCTCAGCCTCCTCAAAGCCCACCTCCACTCCCTCCAGTCCCTTCAGAAACTTTATGGATGCTGCTCCAGCCATCTGCTTAGCAATCAGCCCCAACACCATTTTCACTGTCACTGCTAAGCCCCAGAAGTACAGTGTCACTATGAACACTGAAATCGATTTCTTGAGTAATGGTGCCACTGCCAGACCTGTCACACCATCTGCCAAATCTCCTTGTCTCCCAAGCCCCAGTCGCTCAGCCACACCATCTACAGTTATATCTGGATTTTTTTCCAGATTAGCAGTCTCATCTCCATCAGCCATTACACCCCCCCCAGCCACTACACCTCCAGTTCCACTGCCCTCTCTGCCAAGGGCTACTCCCCCTTGCACTGTCGCCTTCTCCATTTCCTTACCTTTCTTCAACCAGCCCTCCAGCCCCGACGTCTGCCTTCTCTCCTTCACCATCTCAGCAAAGCTTGCTCTTCCAGATCTCTGTCCTCTACTACTGCCTCCTCCCCTTCCATGTCCACCTGCCAGCAGCCCCCTCATACCTCCCCCCAGGCCAGGGCCTCTCCCCACTTGCTGCCAGTCAAATGCACTTGGGCCACCCTGCCCAGTATGTACCTCAGGTTGCTTGTTGGTTGCCATGTTATTAGTCTCTTTTCTCCAAAAATGATGTTATAGTTGTTTCCTAAAAGTTGTGTAATCTGAGAGGTACCAGAGAGAGATGCACAAGCCAGTCTCTTAATACAACTTCACAATAGAGCCAGTCCAATAATATAACTCCATGTAAACAAAGCCAGTCTTTGATGCAACTTGTCAAGAATCTATACCACCTGAGTAATATTCTCAAAAGAACTTCACTGATTTAGGAAGAATCCATGACATCTGAGTTATCTGAGCTATCCACACTATCTAAGTTATTAGTTTATTCCCAGTGAGCCCAATTCAGAAAGAATCTGCCACCAGTACAATTCTCAGTAAAGTGTCTCAGGAAGAATCTATACTATCCTCTACTCCCAGTAAGTCTGATTTAAGAGAGTTTATGCCAAATCAAGTTATCTGTCAAATCTATATAAAGAATATTATCAAGATTATCTTACATAAGAAATTCACTATACTATATAGAGATCATTATACTATACAAGAGATTTTCATATAGAAATTATATACTTTTGAAGATTGTCATGCTATACAGAGATTGTTACACAGAAATCACATAAGGAGAACTGACAAATTATCAGACTGTCATATACATATAAGGAATACCCATACTATATACACAAATTGCTACTACACCCAGAGAACCATCTCGATTAGGAAATCAATATACAAATTGCTTATAGATATCCAGCTTTGACTATTATACCACTAAATACTAAGAACATTTTGTTGCTTTTAACAAAGTAACTGGGGGCTCAAGCCAAACTACATCAACCTCCAATCTTGTAATTTGCCTCTATTGAGTCAGACATATTACATTTGAGGGCTTAACTGAGAAGATTTCAAATTAATATGACTTTTTAGCTCACAAAAACTCATAGTCAAACTGGATACATTTGATACAACATCAATCTCTATCACTACAAGAGAACCAGTTATCACCAGCATCTAGATAGGAAGAGAAGTAATTACCTCAAGACTTACTAACTACCCAGTATTAGAAGAATCTCAATCAGAAACTAATATGGTCTAAAATCTTCAACCAGATCAACCAGACAACACAAGTAGCCCTGCTGGACAACTTGGAGAACTTGTACAAGAACTAGAAGACCTCATTACATAGGCCTGAGATCTTACAGCCAAATACTCTATATTAGTCTCACCAATCTCACTCATTGAATCTTTACCACCAGTCCTTGCAGAATTGAAGATAGCTTCTATAAGAATACCTAAGCTCATTCTACTTCATCTAAAGTCCAGAACACCATCCTCAAGATACCCAAGCACCCCCATCTCTAGTGATAGTTCAGAAAGTAAATCAGAGTCAAAATCTGAATCAGAATGCAGACCAGAACCAGAATCAGAAGAAAGTGATGATAAAATAGCCACCTTATTATCAACCTTTGCAGGATATCCAGAGAATGATCCTAGAGAATTTCTTGATGGAATTGAAGGAATCACAGCCCTGAGAAATCTCTTAGATAAAAGAAAATCACTATCTATAAGGCTCAGCTCAGAGAACCAGCCAGAGGAATTTTCCACCAAATAGCAAATGACTCACATTCAGAACTAGTGAGACAGATATAAGTAGCAGCATCTTATGAGCTAGAATATATAGCCATGGTTTACTGGCTCATCAAAAAATATACAGAAAATGAAACCCACTATAAGGCTCAAGAATTTATCATAGAGATGAAGATGAATCTTGGAGAATTACTTAGAGCTTTCTTCACAAGAATCCAGAAGAGAATGCATGCCACCAGGTTCAATACTATCAACCAGGACATTATAGGTCCAATAACCTTCATGAATAGGATTCCTCTGAACAATACCCAGCATGTCTACACCCTAGGCATTAGAAGGTCTAAAGAATAAGTAGATACAGCCCAAGAATTCTTTGATATCAGACAAGGAACTATCTGGAGTGATCATGACAAAAAAGAAGATAAAGAAGTCATCCTGATTAAAGCCCTACAAGGACTCCTTCAAAGACAAGAGAGATCTGAGGAAAGAAGGCCAGCCAAAGAAGGGAAGAAGGACAAGAGTAAAATCCAAGACCTTAGCTCTAAATTGGACTGATTGATTGGGTAGATTGAAAAACTCACCATACATGAAAATTGGAGTTACCAAGACAACAGAAGATACTTGCCCCAGAGGAGTCAAGGTTATCTACCAAGAGATAGTAGGAGCTATCAGCAAGAAGAAAGAAGATACTCTGTCTGAGACAGAGCCCAAGTTCAATGCTTCTATTGTAGATAATTTGGACACTATACCACTGAATGTAACAATAAAAGAAGGAACTGAAGGGACTCAGAACCACCTAACTGAAGGAATGATACTCGGTATAAGAAGACTGAAGCCCATTCTGTTGAAGATTTTGAAGAAGCAAGCAACAGTGAAGACTACAGTGACCTAGACTTATACCCTATCAAGGTTACTATCTGGAAAACAGTTTACCCAGCAGAAAAAAGAAAGAGACCTATAGGAAGGCCATCCAGGAATATCAGCAGAAGAATCATCCAAGAAGAAGATGAAGAAGATGAAGAAGAGTAGATAGAAATACCTCCCTGGACCCCCTCACCTTTTGTCTCTAAGACAAATGAACTGCTATCAGAAGATGAAGAAATAGAACAGAAAGAACAGAAGCCTGCTGCTCCAAAGCCTAAGAAGAAGTACACCCTGAAGATCATACCCAGAGATATCTATAACAAAGTCTGGCAGAAGATTTAAGAAGCTAAGATAGAGATTCTCCTTCTACAGTTTCTATAACTGATACTAGCTAGAGTCTAAAATAAATTACTGAGGACCACTAGGTCTAGCACTAGTTAAGTTCCAATTCCATAATAAGAGCCAGCTCCCATTCCTATCCAAGCTGCAGAAAGACATATCAGCACTTACTTATATGGTGATATTAGAGGACAAAAGGCAAAAATCCTCATAGATACAGAAGTAGCTATCTGTATCATTATCAAATAGTTCCTGGATACTCTCCAATAGCCTATTGATGGATCATCCAACCTTAGCATCAAAGTAGCAGATGGAGCCTGGACTCAACCCCTTAGAGAAGTATGAAACATCACTATCTCTCTTGGACACATTCAGTTCTCTATCCCAAAAGCTATTGTCACTAAAGCTGTCACCTATGACATGATCCTTGGTATCAACTAGATGAAGAAAATGAATGCAGTTGTTGATATTGGTCAACAAGTACTCAAGTTTGACTACTAAGGCAAGAAGTACAGAGTTAAGGTGACCAGTTATGAGCAATTGAAGAAGAAGAAGAAGGTCATTATCTAAGAAGAATATGTCAGTAGTAAAAAGTCTACTACAGAGGAAGAAGAAAAATCTGAAGATGGAAATGATCTCAGACTCAATCCCAGGATCAACCTAATGGATGACAGACCAGAAGACAATGTATGGATCAAGAACACTATCTCTATTACCATTGGAGCCATTGTAGGAGAAATCAAAGAATGTCCCACCTGCCTCAAGAGACACAAGTGCCCTGAGCACTCCTCCAAGATCATTGGAACAAGTAATTCACCTGGCACAGCCTGCCCAGAGTACAGAAAGAAGAAGAAATGCAGACATGTTCTAGAAACATCTACAGCTGAAGCTGCAGAAGTATAAGCAATTTGGGATCAAGAATCATCTGAAGAAGAAGAAGTTCCTATCCAAGAAGTTCTTAAACAAGAAGCTTCTGAAGAAGAAGAGGTCCCTGAATTCATTCCCTGGGATGACCCTTGCTGGACACCACCTGAAGACAATGACTCTTAGAATATGGAAGAAGGACTCAGCACAATCCCCATTATTTCCAAGAAAGAAACTCACTAAGAGAAGACATTTTGGCTAGGAAGATATCCACACCAAATGGTCTTCCACTCTCCTCAAGACTACTGCTATCAGTGCTATCTACTAGACCAATAAGAGAGATAGAGACCCCAGAGACCAGAACCCCTAACTATAGTTGTACAGTCAACTACCTTCCAAGAAGTTACCACCAGGTTGCAAAGCTGATTTAGAGGATAAGGCTTTTTCACCCAAACAGAAGTATATTCCTTATCTACTCTTTCCTCAACTTATGACTAAGATGGGTATCAATTCCTGAGACAACAAGAGATCAACAACTAGGAACAGCATTTTCAAGCAATGGAATATTGCAACTATAGAAGACACCCAGACTGCTGAGATGGCAGACATCAGAAGATTCACCTCAGTTATGATATTGTAATCCACACCTTGAAGAGAGGAGACAATAGAGACCAGATCTGAAAAAGTCAGACCAAGAAGCCAGGAAGAAGGAACCTCAAGATCTATAATTTAGAAGAAAACATCCTAGCTCTTATCAGATATACAATCTACCAAGGATGGGTAGAGAATGCCACCAACTTCATGGAAGCCCTAGACCCTACAGGTAGAAGAGGAATCAATTATCTCCAAGACCCCTCTACTGGAGCCAGATGGCCACACCTCAATCTTAGAGCCTGGAGGCTCTCTACTAGTAGAGCTTCAGCCCTAGGATAGTCCAAACTCAGTATGGATATTGCCCAGTATGCTCTGCTACATCCCAAGGCCAAACTTCTGACCAAAGCCCACCCAGAAGATGTGGGATATGATATTTACAGTCTGGAGGATGAATATATCAAGTCTGAAAAAACATTCATAATTAGAACCAGACTAGCCATGCAGCCACCCCAAGGAGCTTACATCCAACTGACCTTAAGGTCTGGACTTATCAAACAAGGAATAACTGTAGAAGGAGGAATCATTGACCCAAGATATATAGGTGAAATCAAGGTCATCTTACACAATAGTAGTACAGAATGGTACTGAATTATTAGAGGACAGAAGATTGCCCAAGCAGTCTTCATGAAGGTCAAGATCCCACAATTACAAGAAATCTCTGAACTGACTGAAGGAATAAGACAAGCCAAAGAATTTGGAAGTTTAGACAAGAAGAAAGTACATCTTCTTTAAGTCAACCACCTCAAGAGGAATGTCCCCCAGCAAGTATACCACCAACCAGTCAAACTGTATAAGAATCTCATCTTGAAGCCTGGAGAACAAACCACCTTCGAAATCTTTGCACCACCTGACCCCAGAAACCTTTTCTTTGAACCCAATGAAGATATCCCATACCTGGACATAGAGAGATACATATTCTCCAACAAGATGAATCCAGTATACTCCCAAGCAACCAACCAAAGTTGAGAAACTATCATTTTGCTAAAAAGAACCATTATAGGGCATTTGGTGCCTTTTCTCAACTAAACTTATAGAGAAGTTTATGAACTAAACCTATCAGGAAACAGCAAAAGGTCTCAGAAGAAAGAAAAGGCCCCTCTATGATCTAGGAGACAGTGAAGCCTTCTACCAACATTGGAGAAGAATTGATACCCCAACAATGACAATAACTAGTAGAACTCCTCAACAAATATCAAGATATCTTCACTACTGATTATGGCAACCTGCCATATAATCCATCATATTACTATAGCATAAATATAGGAAATATAACACCCATTCAGCAGAAATCCTATAGAATACCCCATTACTTAAAAACATTTGAAAAGGAGTACATTCAAGAACTCTTAGACAATGGAGTTATCTGACCCTCTACCAGCCCCTGGGCCAGCCCTATACTTATTGTACCAAAGAAAGAAGGATGGAGATTCTGTGTAGATTACAGAAAACTCAACTCAGTTACTGAAAAGGATACCTATCCTTTGCCCAGAATTAATGACCTTTTGGATCAGTTACAAGATTCCAGATACTTCAGCAGTATAGACCTTTTTGCAGGATTTCATAAGATCTCCATAGACCCTAAAGACATTCAAAAGACAGTCTTTCTTGCCCTAGAAAAACTATTTGAATACCTCCAAATATTCTTTAGACTTTGCAATATATCTCCCACCTTTCAGAGAATGATGAATTCAGTCTACACTCCCTTGATCTACTACTGTCTAATTATATACATGGACAATTTCAATATCTATTTAGCAAATTTTGAAGAATATCTGTACTACCTAGAAGAATTCTTTAAGCTCACCCACAAGAACCACCTGAGACTCAATGCAAAGAAATGCTACTTCAGGAAACAGAAACTTGAATTTCTTGAATTCATAGTTTCAAAAGAAGGAACCCATACAGACCTAAAGAAAACTGAGAAGATCAACAATTGGCCACTCCAAAGGAAACACTATCATTTCTGATACTAGTATCTTACTACAGAAGGTTTATTAAGGACTTTGCCCAAATTGCTGCCCTAATCCAAGTCCTTCTCAAGAAAGGAGTACCTTACAAATAGACAGAATTACAAGAGAAAGCCTTCAAAGAACTCAAGAACTATATGACTACAGTACCAATTCTTGTGTGCCCCAATCTACAGAAGCCATTTATCTTATATATAGATACTTCTAAAGATGGCTTAGGAGTAGTTCTAGCCCAAGAAAGACCTGACCAATAATACTATGTGATAGCTTATGCAAGCTGAGCTACCAATCAGCAGCAGATGAACTATGGTAGCACCAAACTAGAATGCCTTGCAGTTATATAGGTGATCACTCTGTTCAAGCATTATCTCATTAGAAAAAGGTTCACCCTGATCACAGACCATATAGCCCTCAAATAGCTATTCAACTGCAAGGAACCTACCAGAATCCTAGCCTACTGGATCCTTATCCTTTAGGATTACAAAATTACTATCATCCATAAAATAGAGAAAGCTTACAACAATGTTGATGTACTTTCCCACCAGCCCCAATGAACCAGAAAAAGGATTTCCTGAGGAACTACACCCTAAAGAAAGCTCCTTAGACCATCAAGGCACAAGAAGATCTCATCCAAAAGAAATATCAGAAAACCCATTAAGGACAAGCAAATATAGAAGAAAATTTGTAAACAATATACCAATATTGACCAAATCTCAGAACACAAGTCTGAGATATACTTAAGAAATATGATACCTGTTAGAAGTACTAAGGAAAGAAGAACTACCAAGTACTGCTTAACTAATTACACTACCAGATAACATCTTTCAGAGATGGAGAGTAGATGTAATTAGACCCCTACCAGTTATACCAAGAAGAAATAAATATATTCTTATATTTGTAGAATATCTGACTAAGTGGCCTGAGGCTTTTCTAATGGAAATTACAGATGTCTTAACCATTGTAGACCTTCTCCATAGACTCACACTCAGATATAGATCTCCAGAAGAACTTATCTCTGACCAAGGCACAGAATTCATCAACAACATAATTACAAGTTATGCTCAAATTCACAAGATCCACCTCAAATAGACCACACCATACCACTATCAGACCAATGGTATGACAGAAAGAATGAACCAGACTATCAAGAAAGAACTTGCCCAAGTCAATCCTACCAATTAGGATCTCTGCTTACCTGATATTCTATGGAAAATTCAGAACATCCCTACTGCCTCTACCAAAAAAAAGCCATTCAAAATGATATTTCTCAAGAAAACCAGAACTACTGACTATGAGAGTCTTAGAGACCTCCTCAAGAAGGCAGAATAGTTGCATAATCAGACCCAAGTTCAGATTACTAAAGCCCAAGAAAGACAAAAGAAGTACTATGACCAGAAATAGAAGGACCAGAAGATCAAGATTAGAGATCAAGTACTAGTTTGGAGAAGTATAATTGAAACAAACTTTGCCACCAAATTGGAGTCCAAATGGGAAGGATCTTATCTTATACATAACATCAGAGGAACCAGCATCTATTTAAGAGACATAGATGGATGAACTCTGAGAACACCAGTATATATCAATCATCTCAAGATATACCTTTTTCTATATCATGAATCAGAGAGTTGACAACTACCTTCAGACTCTTATCTTCAGCTTATTTCAATCACTGCTAGTTCCCCTACCCCAATTCTGAGAAGTCAATGAGAATACTCTCCAGAGAATTCAGATTCATTAAGAGAATCTTATCCTGATCAGACAATTGTTACAGATCCATCAACTTCAGGCCCACTATACAATTGGAGAATAATTGCAGAACCTCCCAGCCCCAGAACAAACATATATCAGAAACACCACAGAACTATTAAGAAGAGATATCACTGCTGCAGACAGACTCTATATCCTTTATAAATATAACTCTGTAGTCTTGTTACAAGTACAATTCCCCTGGTGTGATGTATGAAGAATGAATCTGGCCATCTATCTGAGCATCACCAATG
Source organism: Jimgerdemannia flammicorona (assembly GCA_003990745.1). Classification (NCBI taxonomy): domain Eukaryota; kingdom Fungi; phylum Mucoromycota; class Endogonomycetes; order Endogonales; family Endogonaceae; genus Jimgerdemannia; species Jimgerdemannia flammicorona. Next base: position 2,295 of record RBNI01001395.1, on the reverse strand, counting down.
CTATAAACACCCTATTCCTAGAAGAAGAAGAAGAACCCTTAAAATGGAGTAATCATGGTACAGATAACAAAGATGATAGAATAGATATTGATGTAGAAGATGCTTACCCACACTGGGATGATGACTAAAGGACAGTCTGAGGATAGACCATTCTTTAGTAGAGGCTGATATGACAAATCAAAACATATTATCTGAATTATAACTTAGCCAGATGATATGAATAATTAGTAACTTAGCCATATAACATAAGCATATAGCATAGTAATCAGATATAGCAATCATTGCTGTGGAAAAATATATAAATAGCTAGACTACCAGATAAGGTATATCTGTACAGGACCTGCATACCTGTACTAGACCTGCACACCTATGCCAAACTAGTATATCTGCCATAGATAGCAATCTATAGTTAGTAACATAGTAACTAGATAGTAACTACAATATATAAAATACCCCAGAGACAAGAGTAAATAAACCTTAGTCCAAAATTCAGAACACATTTCAACTCTGATTCACTTTTTAATATAAAGAAGAGTCTGAAAAGTCTGAATTCAAAGTAAAAGACAAGTCTGCCTACCACACTTCAAGAGGAACTCTACAGCCACTGCTAGGAGATTGTGAGCTTTATCTTTTCCCACTCTGGTCTACTTTTCAATATAAAGAACAAGTCCATTTTTGGTTCATTTACTAGATAAGTCTGAAGATTTGCTGCCAAAGTTTGAGAAAGAAATTTGCTGCCTTTTGAGTAATCCACCACTTAAGGAATAAGCCACCATTTCTAAGTTATTTGCATTTCCAGAGAGCCTGCTTTAAGGAATCTTGCCACAAGCTAGTCTCTTGATACAACTTCACAGTAGAGCCAGTCCAATAATATAACTCTGTACAAATGAAGCCAGTCTTTGATACAACTTGCTAAGAATTCATGTTATCTAAGTAATATTCCCAGAAGAACTCTACCAATTCAGGAAGAATCCATGACATCTGAGTTATCTGAGCTATTTACACTATCTGAGTTATTAGTTTATTTCCAGTGAGCCTAATTTAGGAAGAATCTGCTGCTAGTATAATTCCCAGTAAAGCTATCTCAGGAAGGATCTGTACTATTCTCTACTCTCAGTAAGTCCAATTTAAGAGAGTCTGCATCAAATCAAGTTATCTGTCAAATCCATATAAATAATATCATCAAGATTGTCCTGCATAAGAAATCTGCTATGCTATACAGAGATCATCATACTATATAAGAGATTATTATACAGAAATTGCATACTTTTGGAGATTGTTATACTACACAGAGATCATCACACAGAAATTATATAAAGAGAACTGCCAAATTGCCAGACCATCATATATAAGAAATGCCTGCACTATATATTCAAATTACCACTACACCCAGAGAACTGTCCTAATTAGAAAATAGACATACAAATTACTTGCAGATATCTAGCTTTGACTATTATACCACTAAATACTAAGAACATTTTGTTGCTTTTAACAAAGTAACTGGGGGCTTAAGTCAAACTATATCAACCCCAACCTTGTAATTTGCCTCCATTGAGCTAGATATATTACAATATCAAAATCAGTAAACTTTTTTTTATAAATAAAGTTATATCAGTTAACTGCTTTATTTATATGAATAAGTTCACTATAAAGGTTTGTCTGGCTGACTAGCTTAGTTATGTCAAAATATAGTAAACTTCTCTTTAGGTTTAATCTGATAAGTAGATCAAAATAATAGACTTCTTTATATCAAAATATAAGTATATAACCTCCAAGCCACTGAAATCACATATTACTCTCTGAACAAATCTGGAAATCATATATAAGATCATGAAGCTGAGTTAAATCAAAGTCATAGCATACAAAGCTAAGTCAACTCAAAGTTATAGAATATAAGATTTATATAAATAGAATCTTACCAATTAGAACTAAATGCATATATACCCAATTCTCAGATATATATATCAAAATGGAGAACCATAACAAATAAAACAAATAATCATAACTCTTGAACAATACCTACAACCATAACTACTGAGATCTACAACTGTATCTGTGCTGACATTTGGAATGCCATTGTCAATCAGGCTACACTCTCTCTATCTCTTATGAATATTCATAGTCTGGCACCCCTCTACTTCATAGAAGCCCAATGGAATACTCTGAACATACTTAGTAAGATTAACTAAATTAGACAAATCTCAAGCTACTATTAGATCAGCTACCTCCTAGAAGATATAGTCAAACACTACTATGATATAGACATTATCCTGACTAAAAAAAAAAAAAAAAAAA